>VNWX01002688.1:0-11576 GCA_009869905.1 Ceratophysella communis | reverse complement strand
ATTCCTGAACACTGCACTTGCACTACTGAATACGTTTGCTTTAGATTTAATTGCACTGTTATTGAGGCTCATAACACAGATGGATTTATCTACAAACGAAATGTCAAATTCGATAATAACAACAGTAACATGACACGGAGTGTTAACGTTAACACACTAAATACTAAATCACTGTCAATGAGCGAAGCTGGTTGAACAGCTTAATCTGTCTAGTGCACTACAGTTAACGAATCCAAATAATAATTGGTTGAGCTGAATGCTGAATAATAACAGCAGTGGACAGATAGGCCGCATATTTGATGGATTGCGTAGCCATTCCTAAGCAAAGGCAAACACACTACGTTACTTTTTCTATGCATTAGTTATCCTGGTTATCCTGATTGCTATACGGTGGTATAATTACTGGTACAGGAACTACTGTCACTGTATTTTTTAACTATGCTCATATTACAACAGTGAATTCAGTTCACCAGAAAAAAATGAGTTGCATGAGTAATCATAATTGTAATTTTGTTCCGTAGTGCAAGGCAAGTCGTATGGTTTGGATGTAATTCTATCCCCGGCTCTAGTAATAGTAACAGTAACCCCATTTAATTACTCGCAACGTCAGCATCAATCAACCTCCTCTCCTCTACCCGTATACTCATTCAACGTCCCCTTCGACCCGCTGTCATATAAGTCCATTAAAAATGCATGCCTGCTGGTTTAATTAAAAAATCAAGACGAATCTAGATATCACATACATGCTATGTATTATTGAAAAGCCTGGAACGCGCGGGGAGCTAGGTGGATTTGGCTAGCCGCAAAAACCAGCAGCAAATATATTATCATTTGCAAGTTTGCTTCCGGTCTCACACTCACAGCCAGTATTATAGCTTCCAAATTATATAAATTACCTTGATATTACTATAAACTTTATATGCCGGCTTGACAGTTCTGGAACTTGTATTTAAAAAATGGCTATTGCACAGCTTGTGCAACGATAACGACTCCTACTACGAAATACAACGAAACTAACTAGATCCGCGTTGTTTCAAGAGCTAAGCTTATGTGTCAACTTTAATTGAGAACTTACTCTACATAGTATTCATGAAATCCTAAATGATCTGAATCACATACCAGAACCAGATGTTTCGGCAATCAATCTGATGTTAATTTAAAAGCTAAAGAACTCTTCGTATTTCAATTCAAGATATAAGTGCCAGTAAACCGATGAGTCATATACAATTTCTTTCTCCTTCGATTCTACTCGCTAAAACCTTGAACAATGCACCTAGCATTTGAGTATTTCCCTAATTGCTAAAGCTTAGGTATATTGTATATTCGCTATCATTCGGCTTGGGCAAGCTAGAACTTTCGCAAGAATTAAAAATTAAGAGCGGAAGGGAATTGAGCTTTTAAAATACAGTCAACAGTGGTAGATAGAATTTATCTTTCCATTAGTGACCCAATAGATTGTAAGAATGCTCGAAATCATTTTATTTGTGATTTTTTAATAATGTTAAAAATCGAGTGCTGTAGTAACTATTTAACAGTCATAGATCGGCGATGAGTCACATGTATTACCATGCGTTTTCAAATAAATGATTGTAGGCAGGTAGCCATGATCGCAATTTGCAATCGAACCAGTATTATTGCACACAGATATATATATTACAGTTGTGTGCCATTTGTGTACGTATGCAGTATGTGAGGGTCATAGTTCAGAGACATTATTATCCTTAAAACAAAACAGAAAATAGGATTACTTACAACTTATGACTTAGGAGTCTCCTAGGTTATAAATTGTAAGTAACATCGTTGTCACTTTTAAGAAAAACTGACAACGTACAACATACAACGAATGGACATACAACATATATATGACATATGACACGCAACGTGCCTACTCATTTCTACGTCAATAAAAAGCCTTAACTTGATATATACAATATATTCTTAGATCTTATGTACAGACAGGCAATGTATACATGCATGTGACATGAATGCATGACATGCATGTGCGTGTAAATCAATTATCAATTCCCACTGAATTTCAAACTTAATTTCAAAATTTTGCTTACCGACAACCGATAAATGACAGGCTGCAGGCCAGATCACCTTTACTGGTGACGGTGCCTGAGGTTTAGTTTTATTAACCAGTTCCTTATTTGTTATTCAGAACAGAAGTGTCAGTCCAAATCGCGTGAATGGACGGAAACGGAATTTTGCACTTACAACTTACAACTTACTGACAACTGAGACTGAGGTTGGTGCTCGGTTTCTGTTTGCCTTGTCACCCGCTACGCTGCTGCTTTTTATATTCTAAAATTGAAGTAGGTAACAGGTCACTCACCACCGCACCACAACCAGTTCAACTCGGGCTCGGCACGGGAAAAACAAGGGAGTTATTCAACAAGTGTTTCTCTCTGCTCTCACCACCAGCAGGAATGAATGATGAGGATGAGAATGAGGAGGGTGGATAGAGGTAGATAGACGTAGAGCTATCGTATGAGTCAACAACGTAGAAATGCACAAGCAGATATCGAAGAGACAACAACAACAGCAGCAGCAGCCCTTTTCCAGACGGAACACATGGGTAGTCCAAGTTGAACTGGGACTTGGGAATGGGAACTGGCAGGCTTCCGCTCTCCACCTGCTGGCTGCTGATGCTATGCAATCTACTGCACTTTGTAATTGTAGTTCATTGTTAAATCATGTCTTTATTCTCTGACAATGAGATTTAAGATCTATGAGTGTCGTAAGTACTGTGCCTAAATAAATAGGTATCATTAATCTCGGTATAAATATATTATAGTAAATATGTATATGTAACGGTTTGCTTGTTTAGCGGTTCATTTGTATTCAAACCGGTTTGTTTGTATTTAAGGCACTAGTTTACGCCCTAGAACGCAGTTATATACACATGTAAACTTAATTATATTAAGGTTCCTCTTAGACCAAAATTCAACGCTCTTTCCGATGGTATTATTTATTTAATCCTAACGCAAATAAGTCTTGTCTAACGGTTAAGGTTAGATTACCGTGAAATTCCGGAAAATCGTCTTCCTACAGTTATTGATGCAACCGTACATTGGATTGGAAATTAAATGGCACCATTAGAAAGAGCATTAAACGGTTAAGAATCAACCCTATAACACAATTAACTTACATAACTTATGATGGAAATTTATAGCATAAAGGAGTGCATTAAATACAAACAAACCGGTTTGAATACAAATGAACCGCTAGTAAAAACAAACCGTAACATTTATAAATAATATATTTTTGAAATATCTATTTAGAATTGTAAAATAGGGTTGCAAAGAAGGTCCAAGCATCAGCAGCGTTACTGAAACTGGAATCGGATAAGAAATTTTTCTTGTACGTTTCCTTTCTCTTCTCAATTCTTCTCAACTTCCTTTTGGGTAGTCTCGCACTGAAATGAAATCACGAAAATTAAAATAATTGCAACTACACGCACGCACGAGCAAATCAACGAAGTAATGGACACGGAAAATAGAATTTTGTTTGGTGCTCACCTGCTTGAGAAAAGTCATCATCTCCCTGTGATACTGCGTAGGAACACAGTTCAACGCCTGCTGGCAAAGCTTGAATGCATCTTCGAACTTCTTTAAGGCAAACTTAGCTTGAGCGAAACTATATAAATATAAAAGTTTTAGTAAAGTCAGGTTCACAATTGAACTAATGAGTTGTAGGTGTTTTTTTAAATTATAGTTTTCAGCTCTTACCGGTACAAGATTTTATGCCGCCTAACATCGACTGGCAGTTTCAGTCCACGACTACAAGCACCACAAGCCTTTGCTGGCTTGCCCCATCTCAAAAAGCTTTGAGCAATGTTACAATATAATGTGAACAAAAGATCGGTCCGTTCCTTCTCTTCCTCGGCATTTACAGTTGTGTACGTGTCCAAGTAATCAATTGCTCTCTTGTAACTGATCAAAAACGAGAAATGGTATTTATAATTTCGATGTATACCTATCGGACAAAGCTCCGAGCGGGTAGCAACTATATTTCGTTCTTTACATTGCGGTGGAATCGACGTAGTCGAAATCCGCGAACTGAGAGTTGCCTTTTGAACGCAAATCCTGAGCTGCCTTCATTATATCACCAAATGGCAAGAAATGACGTTGTTCTGGGCTCATCAAGTGAATGCTTTTGAGTTTCTCCCCGCTGATTGTGTCAAGAAGTTCAACGGTACACATGAGTGCTGCAGCTACAACAAAATCGTAGCGTTGTTAACCAGTTGTATTGTAAAACTGCTAAGCTATATATACGGTATTATATCGTTTACCAGGCGGGATCCGCGGTGGAGCTCCCACTCGACCAAAACCATACTCATGGCTTATCCAAAATTTTGAAATCTCTCTCACTTTCATCGATTGCAAAGCAACCGAAAGACCGACAATGCAATCTGCATCCGTGAAAGTTAGGCCTTCAACAACACCACGCTGCAGACTTGAATCAAGTGGTCCGTCTTCTCCTTCAGCAAAGATCTCGTAATTATAAAAAACCATGTCATTGTAAGACACGATCCCACCCTGCCCTTCTCGTATAATCTACAGGAACATTAGAGTTTATTACGTCTTGTATTAAACATTGATTTCAGCATAAAACTGAATGTACATAAGTACCTTTTTTTTTTATTTTAGAGTCGAGGGTTAAGTCTTCCATTTCAACAACGACATCATCAAAGAATCCTTGAACTTCATCCATAGAAATGGACAACAGTAACTCACTTTTCTGACTCTTAGGGTCACTGAGATAATTTTTGTTGATGAGCTCGGACTCAAGCATATCCTCTCCAAACTCAGCCTCCAGATCCAGAGTTATGTCAGCGTCATTCCCGGTCCCGGTTTCCATCTCAAACATACTATCCTACAGTAGCAAGTAGGTCACTAATGCCGACAAGCGTGAAGAAAGAAACAAGCACAAATTAGCGTAATTAATAAACTTAATTACGTCTAGTTCAGGTTCAGACTCATAATCAGAACCATGATTGAGTTGCTCAGTTTTAAGCTCAAACATAACGAAAGTAAATACAAGCCGTATACCTTACACTTCAATGCCTAAATTTCCTTTAAACGTCAATTATGCAGGACGGTGACGGTGGGATATGGTATGATGGGCTATGGTAACAAGCCTAATAGCTCCTAGAATTCTAATTACCTCTGACTCTGACCTCTGACCTATGTCCCTAAATAAGTGACAAATATTCCTTTTTTACAGATGAGAGAAAGAGGCTGCGCTTATCAAAGAGTCTCAAGAATTGGGCTTTGAGCTCCTGCTTAGAGAGATGAGGCGAGCTCATTAACTCCTGCTCCAACCTCCGACGAAGACGCGCGCGCGGGAAGATCTTTGGATCCAGTTCTCTACAACAACTCGAGCACATGGTATTTGGTGGGAACGAGAATTCAGAAGAAATATACAGGTATTATTTTAAAACTTAAAATCAAATCAAACAGACACCCTTATAATTAACCTGTGACATAAACTTTATACATTATAAGTACATCATTAATTTTTCATTTATCTTATTTAATTTCCTAGCGCACAAAATGAGTTCACCAGCAAGGAAACAGAGTCACGACGTCCTATATGACTACACAATAGATGAATTTATCCCTACATACGAACCGCCACCACCGCTAACTAAAATTGAAGTAATAGGTAAGTCATAAGCATTTGCTATTTTTCGACAGAGATGCTAATAGCTCATCATTTATCATATTTGATGGTATTCGAAAAAGATTGCTTATTCCTTTTAGATGGTGTAGAAGTGGAGGTGATTATTCCAAGGCCTCCACCACCTCAAGGATTGGCATTACTAGTTAGAGCCAGTGAACTGTATATTAAACTTGAGACTCAATGGATTGACGGTATGGTAATTTAGACCAGGATTCAATTTGTATCACATTATTAAAGTTTTGCCCATTATAAAAAGTCATTAAGAGCTGTGTAAATTTTATTATGCCTTATCTTAGACAACATCTGTCTTCAATAAACATAATAGGCAAAACGTTTACATAAATTGGCAATTGACAAGTGCATTAAGCTTTATCAATGGTTTCAGGTCAAGAAATAATTAAGCTTACAATATTTCAGTACATCATGGTATGGAAGGGAGCAAGAAATACAGTATTTATAACGAAAGAGGACGCAGATTGTATTACGTTTTGGAACACTCCAATATGTGCCTTCGATATTTGTTTCCAAGAAGCCGACCTTACCGAGTGGATATACTGGATTACGCTGGAAAAGTTGCAATTAAAGTTACAAGAAAATGCACACCAAGTCTTGTCTGCTTTTGCTGTCAATGTTGTTGTAATGTAAGTTATGTTTTCAACTTTAATTACCTAAAATTAAACGTTAATGCGTTGCCAAAGAGGACAAGTATGGATGGTGTTATGCAGGTATCAAGCTTTTACAGGACAAATGTTCTGAAATCTGAAACACGTCATTTCTATTCACAAGATAATAAAAATAAAGCTTTGGTGAAGGGCAAATAAACTATATAAGTATTCAAAAATAAGGCTCCTGCTGAGCTTTTTCTGAGACACAAAGATTTTGTAACATATTGACTGTTTCATTTGCAGAATTTAAATTAAACCTGATGCTAATATTTCTAACTGTCTTTCCGTAAATTAGTTTCTGATATTTTTTCTTTTTCAGACAACGGTTGTCGAGTCAGGATATACTGGAGAGCTCTACGGGACGGTGAAAGCCGTGAACGAAGGCAGTGTTCCAACTTACCATGGGTTCGATGGGTCTGGACAACCCTTATTTGTCTGTGTGAGTATCGAAAAGGGATTCACTCGTCATTGTTGGGGAAGGCGAAAACCGCCGTTTAAACTCTGCTTAGCTAATGCAGAACGGACGCAAGTCGGCTTGGTTCACAGTCTGTACACTGGGCTTGGCAAAGCTATATTCCGGAAGGCCCATCATTTTGGTGCTTACTTCCCGTCCAACATTGATGTAGGGTTCAAAGTTGTTCTGCTCGGCGGAATGTTTAGCATTGTGAGTAATTGCAAGAATTTAGAATTAATGCTTAATGCGTTGAATTTATACTTAATCATATATCAATTCTTTAATCTCGATTTAATTCAGGGCTTCCTGGACTACCCCCAAGTAAGCTATTGACGAGCAAGCCTACTGGTCTACTTCCAACAGTCAGCGTTGGGACTGGGTCTGATGAAACTGCAACTGCCATATCGCTAGGAATTCCTTAATTTGTGATATAACCATTTAGCACGCTTAAAAGTAAACTTCAATTTTCCAATTGAAATGTCAATAAAATGTCTTTCAACGATATTCTTCGGGAGTCTGAGTCATAGTTCCTTCGCCGACATACAGAAACTGCTGCTATCCTACCCCCGGGTAAGAACTTTTTTTTTATTTCTATTGCTATAGCCTGCGTTTCTATCCACAAATAGTTATTATGTACAAATTAAGGTGCAGCTGGTTTGTCAGGTGTAATTACTTTTATTAACCCTTAGTTCTTTCACTTACATAGTTACCGATCAATAGTTACAGGTATTATCTAGTATTTAGTTCTGATGAAACCATGTTAATTGTCATTAAATACGCAGTTTATATCAGTTTCAATACATACGCATAGATAGAGTAAGTATAATTGTAGCTCCACTACTCCCTAATAACGAGCTGCCAGAAATTATTTCATCAAACATCTTCGGATGCCTGGTCAGAAGCCAGGCTCTCTAGGACCTATAATTTATAAATCGGGTGGGGGCAAATAAAATTCCCAACGCGGTGGAGCTGATCCAGAACGTGTCATCAAAAATATTCCTGTAACAAGGAGCAGTAGAAGACAGAGCATGACCTGCAAGTTGGCTCTCTGCTGTTGTTGACATTCGGGGTCGTTCGATGTCGCGCTGTCGATGTAGTCCACCATACTGTGAATAGTACGCATTCCGACTCGAAGTAGAGCTCGACCCAGGCGCATAGAAAGAGTTAGGACATCATCAGCATCCAGTCCTTCAGTAGGGGATCGGGAAAGGGAAGTTGGAGGGGTAGAGCGCGGTGGTCGCGAGAATTGACCAGACCCTGGTCCCAAGCCAGAAACGAGTGAGTCGACTACTTCCTCTGGAACCGGACATGGATTAGGATTAGGAGGCGGTGATGCGAGCTGGTAAAAGGACGGTGGAGGGATGGAAAAGCCGGATAGGTCCGTATTGTTGCTCGACAGTCGGTCAGTTAAGAGGTGATCGGTAGTGAGGTTTGTTGATTGAATTAGTGGAGCAGTGAGTGGGCCAGTAGATGAAAGGGAACTCGCCTAGAATGCAAATTTGTATTGAAATTCAGGCTGGGTTAAGAGATTCAGATGAAAATTTTGAGAATCTCACCTGTAAATGCGGAGTTTCAAGACGATCCATTGTGAGAGCACCAGCCGTCAATTCATTGACGCGCAGAAAGTCCACTTCGAGCTCATTTAGATGGAGCCGGGTTGGGAAAATCACTTGCATGGGTTGTTGTTGATAGGCGGCTGGAACCTCTCGGCTAGCCGTACTCGATCTGGCAGGAATCGCTGGCGGGTAACGTTCTTCTGGGATTAGGATCGGCTCCTGGTCGCGATCATCCGAAGACACTCGTTGAATGGAATCTCTACAGTCGTACAGATAATTATTATAGACGAACTAACATGGGACAAAGGTTGTCCTAAACCAGTACCTAGAACTTGTTAATATTCGACTACGGCATGCTTAGTTCATCGTTACAGGGATTACCTAAGCCTCTGGATTCTATCCTCCTCCTCCTCGAATGAGCCGACTGCGTTGAGGTCAAACTCCTCCTCTCGCAAGGGGTCAGTCTGAATAGCCACATTCACATCGCTGTTTCCCACGGCGCTTTCATCTCCGTCTTCGTGTCCACACAGGTAGATGTTTTTCTTCACGCATAACTCTTCCACGACTGCCTGGGGCTGAGTAGTGTCCACTTCATCATCATCGAAGTTCGCATAATGTCGAACACCAACCATTCGCTCAATGGATGCCTGGTCCAAGTCATTTTGAGGCGGTGGGATTGGAGAGCGCTCAGGTCGCGGTGGAGCTGGTAGAGGGCGACCTTGCATGATACCAATCGCGGTACTAGGTCGACTACTGTCCCTGCTATCCTCTGGTCCCTCGCGATCATTGGCTCTTCTCTGGGAGCGCGGTGGATCTTCTGTTCTGAGGTTAGGGCTTGACTTTAACTTATGACGTGGAGGACGCTTAGGACGGAGTGTACTGTAAGTCCGATGTGGTCTGGATGGTGGGACAATGTGGAAAGTCCGGGGTGTGTAGCGTGGAAGCGAAAAGAAGATCGGACCACCCTCTGCGTTCTGTGACCTCCGCTTGAGACTATGTCGTTTTGCGCTACTATTGCCTGCCTTTCCTCCACGCTTCTTTCGCCGAGGAACTGTGGTCGGCTCAGGATCCTTCTGTACCACCGCATAGCCACTCTCGTCCATGAAGTCCAGCATGTCGTCCAAGTCCTCGAACTGTCCAGCACTCTCAGCTTGGGCCAATGGCGGTTCGTTCGCTTGGATATTCCTTTGAAGAGTAACAGATTCCTCTTCTTCCAAATCTTCATCTGCAAATTGAATCTCTGAGCCTTCAGCCAGACTCTGGCTTCCACTGCGCCGCCCGGTTTTCCGTTTGGGCGGAACAGGCGCTTCTTCCCCCAGATTAAGTTCCGTTTCATTTGGGATCATTTGATCCTCCAAGTTGTCGATCCATTCCTTATTAGCTGCGATAGTGTTGTAATATAAGACTGGCGGAGATGGCGGTCTGGGCTTCCGTTTCTTAGAACGTTGTGGACGCTGCGGCGAGTCACTGACTGGCTCGTAGCGTCCATCGTCTTCCATGTCTTGATCAATCTTACGAAGTTCTTCCTTCACTCGCCGGATGCCTTCATCTTCGTCTTCTTCACTCATTTCCAAGTCGGCATCATCCTCATCTTCGGCAAATGCCGGCGGTTCTTGTTCGTCTTCGAAACTTGTTCCACCGTTGGCTTCCATGTATGATGAGATGTAACCAGCCGTTTGCTTCCTTTTCGGTCGTTCGGGTGGAAATGTTTGGAAGCTCGAAGCTGGCTTCTGATTCCCCTTCCGAGGAGCTTTGCGTGGAGCCCGCGTTGGCCGTTCTGGCTGTGTGGCAAGGTCGAATCCAGCGAGTGCATTTGCGTGTGTTGGTCGAAAGGCCTGACGAAGTTCTTCGACCAAAAGCCGGTTAACTTCTTCTTCATCTTCCCCTTCCGATATTCCGCGCTCTCTCAGAAAGAACTCATCCGAATCAATTTCTTCGAGAACCCCAGGGCGACGGCTTGGCTGGACGGATGAGGAAGCAATTGAGGAGCCTGGAGGCGTTTCCCAGCCAGAAGACATATTTCCGGGTTCTTCAGACGCGTCTCGGCTGTGTGTAATGTCCAGTGGTGATTCCCAATCTCTTTCAGCACGGCCTAGAACTTGATTTCGGCTAATTTTAGGCTCCTTCGCGCTTCCACTTGGTCCAGCCCTTGGTTCACTTCTTTCAGCTTGATCCCTATTTTCGTATGGACTCGGTACTGGCCGCTGTACTTTCTTTTGACTCCCAACAATGACAGGCTGATCGTTGTCCCGGTACTGCTTGACTTCCTCATCTTCTCTTGGGCGTTTCTTGAAACGAAAGGTTTGACGCGGTTGTTCGGGAGTCTCATCATCGACCGGTTCTTCCGCTTTCTCCCGTCGCCCTCGATTTCGTGCGGCTTCTTGGGTTGCCCGAATTTCTTTAATGGTTTCCTTGCACTTGACGTTGACCTTTCCTCCGAATTGCTTGATGTCTTTTCCAATAACTTTCATTTTCTTGCCAAGGCCTTTGGAGGTTTGGGCTGCAATGGCCTTGGATTTCTGACCAAAGCCTTTCAGTTTGTCCCCAAATTTCTCCTTTTGAACTCCATCACCCTCGTCGTCTTCTTCTTGCTCATAAACTGTTTCAGATTGAGCCCTTTGTTGACTCGGCGGAAGCCATTCTCCGTGTGTTTCCGACTCCGTCGTATCAACCGACGCTTGAGTGACAAAGATTTGTGGTTCGGGTGATCGCTCTGACTCCATGTCCACTTGCCGAGCAGCAATTTCCTGTTGATATTGAGCTCCTAACTTGTTCTCCAGAGGATCAGGTCCTCCCTTTCCTCGACGTGTGAATTTGAATTTAGGCTGTTCTGGTCTCGGTGGAGGAGTTTTGCTTCGTTTGAATCTATTTTTCAAATCGATGTCGGCCAGTTTTCTTTTGATGATTTCCGTTGTAGTTGGCTTCTTGGGAGTAGGTGTTTGGGGCTTCTCATCAGCGATAATCTCAGATTCCATGTCACATTCAAATTTCTCTAGAGCACGAATCTTCTCATCAACAGGATTCGGCGTGGCTACCGGCGTTTCGGTTACCAGTTTCTTCTCCGCAGCTTCTGCCTCGAGCTTCATTTTCTTAAGTTCTTCTTCATGTAAATCTTTCAGCAGCTTTTCTTCCAACTTTGCCTTTTTCTGTTCTTCTTCCTGTTGTTCCTTCAGCAGCTTCTCTTCAGCCTTGATCCTTTTCTGTTCCTCTGCT
>VNWX01002687.1:0-11577 GCA_009869905.1 Ceratophysella communis | reverse complement strand
AGGTGAATACCTTTACACGTTTAATTAGCGGTCTGTATCCCAACACTGGATAAATGTTTATCCCTGAATACCACAAAATCTTAAACTTTCAAATGATCGATTTATTCTGACACGCATATTCTCCTCTCCATGGTACAATAAATTCTTATTCAAACAACATGTACAATTCTTATAATGCTCATATAAAATCCTAAACCAAGAGCCCGAGCAATACGACTAGACCAAGTGGTTTTGAAGTTAGGAAGATTGGAAATCCTTTGGCGTAGTTCTAGAGGGCAGTTCTGAACTGAAAAATCTATGAACTCCACTCGTTCCAGACGATTTTTAGTCAAAGCATTGTACAGCAGCTCACCCGCTTGAGTCATGATCTCGGTTTCGAAGAAAAGTGAGCTAAAGAAGATGAGTCGCAATTCTCTGAGTACCGGCAAATTTCTGAAAATGACAAAGAATTCGAGTTGACCAAGATGAATGCCTCGAAGATCAAGTGTGTCGAGGTGGGTCAGTTGAAGCTGGGCGAAGTTAAGAGTAGCCGCTGGGTTAATTTCCAACGTTGGCAATCTTTGAGATGACATTATCACTTTCAAACTGGTCAAGTTCTCGGGATTCGGTAGCAAATTTGTCCAATCCATTTCATTTAGCTGGAAAACTTGATCTGGTTGTGGAGACCAGGCAACAGGAGGCCGGGGTCTGGCCCAGTTCGACATCACAATGTCAAGGGTACTGAGGGTATTCATGTTATTCCGAATAACGGTCTCAAAGTAACTCCAGTGCGGAAAGCCGATGTTGACTGACAGGTCACGCAGTTGGGTTTGCCGATCGAGTAAGGCTTTCCAGGTCACCCAGTCCTGTAGGTTCTGATATATCGGAGCTTGGATTTTAAGCGACGTCAGCGCAGACGGGTACTCGGGGTTGGCTCGTTCGGACTCGGCGCAACGTCCAAGAAATCTTTTGAATTCGGCAAATGGGCTTTGTCGAATGTTGACTATGATGCTGAATTCCTTGAGCTTTGGTTTAGTTACAAGCGTGGTGAGAACGTCCTTGCAAAATTCGATACAAAATTCTCGATATTTATCCGGTTTACGATACGGAAACTTTGATCTTGGGTCAGTGCAAGTGATGCTGATTGTGCGGAGGTTATTAAATGCAGAGAGAGCTTCCAAAATTTGTTTCTTGGGTGCTGGATCTTCATCAAGTTGAATCACGAAGCGTTGGAGACAGTAAGGCGATTGAATTAGCGTCAAGGGGTCAAAATCCAGACCGGTAAGTTGACTCGTATTCAGGCCACGGACGCAGCAGTTCGAGATCCAATTGATGTTGTGTTTCACACTGTTTCAGCTCAGGATTCCCTGATAAAATCTTAAATTAAGTTGGAGCTCACATGGTACGGTTTAGTATGCAAAATTTTCTATAACGTACCCATAGCCTTCAAACAGCGCCATGCATCAGTGCAATTCCATTTCCTCCAAGGTTTCGAGCCTCGTAGAATCACGTTCAAGCCAATACCCTGATCAACCTCGATACGAAGTATCTGAGATACGAGTCGAATTGACCTCAGGTTCACACAGTTTTAGCCGGCACAGGATCAGTACTCGTACCTGCGAAAAGACTCCATGCTTGATCCTTGAAATCAGCTAAGCTTAATCCAGGATTGCTACAAGCTTACCTCAGGTGGCAAATCCATTAAACTCCTATCTTCACTATTCGACACGTCGTCGTCGTCAATCTCTGAGTCGCTGAATAACGGAAGCATACTTTTGTCTAATCAGTATAAGCGTCTAGCCGTAGATACCGGTAGTCAGCATGACTATACTAACGTGAGATTATCAGCCTTTTTAATAGATTAATTTTTAAGCATTATCTTGTTTATAAATAATTTCGTAATCACAAATTTTACGAAATTTGTTTTTTCACCTCAAACTCGTTTCTGTTTGCTGTCCTAGCATTAAATTATTATAAGCCATGACAACGTTGGATTCATGATCGATATATTTACGCGTTCTTGGTGAAGTTGCACGAGCATTACGGAAGGTACTAAATGACTGAAGAAAAAAGAATAGAAATCTGATCCGTAGCCCACTGTCAAGTCATAAGTGAGTTGTTGTTTCAGTATAAGCGTCTAGCCGTAGATACCGGTAGTCAGCATAACTATACTAGCGTGAGATTATCAGCCGTTTTAGTAGATTAATTTTTAAGCATTATCTTGTTTATAAATAATTTCACAATCACAAATTTTACGAAATTTGTTTTTTCACCTCAAACTCGTTTCTATTTGCTGCCCTAACATTAAATTATTATAAGCCATGACAACGTTGGATTCATGATCGATAAATTTACGCGTTCTTGGTGAAGTTGCACGAGCATTACGGAAGGTACTAAATGACTGAAGAAAAAAGAATAGAAATCTGATCCGTAGCCCACTGTCAAGTCATAAGTGAGTTGTTGTTGTCAATACATGATCTGTATGCGTGTGCGACATAACACGCAGTTAAATGCATGCATGCAGAAGATAAAAATCAAGGCTGTGTTGGAGCTGTGGTAATTCATTTTGGTAATAATGGGCCATGAAGGCGTTAACTGGTTGAGACTTGCTGTACACAGAATTGCACCGAAACGCTCGAAAGTTGATAAGATACTACTTGCTGATAATGATAATCAATTCTGGATGCAACAAAAACACGCGCTGGTTAGGATTAGATATGGACCAATAATAATAAGCCAATAGAACATCGACTTTGACTCGAACTTATTTAGGTTCATACCTTTGCAACAAGGCTTTATAATTACAATGTGCTTTTTGTGAGAGGCATGACTCGAACACTAATTTTGGCCGTCTGCCATAAAAATAGGTGTACTTTAGGATGACCGATGTACAATACCGATTTACAGGTAGTAGCAGCTTGAAGCTTAACTGGAATCGAAGCAGTTTTACCTTTTATATTTGTTAAGTGTTTGACATGGACAACCCTGCCCTCAACTCGGACGACGGTCCGGACTTTGACCTAGGACCTTCAGGTGTACAGCAACCAGAGCGAAATAATCCCGGATTCTCGTCCAAAGTCTTGGAAACTCTGCGACATATCGTAGTTGAGCCAATTATTTTCTTTCATATGACCATTTTCCTCATGACCCAACTCTGCCTGGAAGATTTTATGCTAGACCGCGCTTGTCGGGTCAATTTCAATTTCTCGACTGAAGTATGTGACGCCTTGGTGGCTCGACAAGTCGGGAACTACACAGAAGAAGAAACTTCTGTTCAGAAGCTAATAGCGGTCACAGCGACTTGGAGATCAGCTATAGAGTATTCGTTACCCTGTTTAATTGTGTTATTTCTGGGGTCATGGAGTGACCGGGCTGGAAGACGCCTTCCACTGATACTCCCGCAAATCGGAACAGTGATTAAACTCGCAGGTCTCATAGTCTGTTCCCTGATTGACTCAGTAGACGCGAACGTTATTGCAGTGGTCAGTGCGATCCCTTCAGCGGCTACTGGCGGTTATCCCCTGTTCAGCATGGCATACAACAGTTACATCGGCGGAACGTCTTCAAAGGAGAATCGGACAGCGAGATTCGGGATTGCCAACGTATTTTCCAGCCTGGGTTATTCAGCGGGATCTGCCATAGCAGGAACTTTGTTGACGAAAACAATGCTTGGACATGCTGGCGTGCTCATGATTTGCGTGGCGGTTGAGATTCTGGTCGTGGTATATACCTTCATTTTTATATCAAGTGCCAGGATCACTGACCAAGGTAGATTTCCGTTCCGCTCACTGCAATGCTTAAATTAACTAACTGAATTGACATTCTAAAATTCCAGGATTTCCCGAAGACTCTGAAGAACCAACCCTGAAATCAATCTGCAGCTCCCGATCGCTCTGGACTCCCTTCACCCTCCTGTACAAAACGAAGGGTCGTCGACTGAAGCTAATTCTGATCTGCATTTCGTACTTCCTCGCTGCCTCTCCTTTCTACGGCGAACCCGTGGTGCTCTACATTTTCACGCGATACCAACTGAACTGGGACGCCGGGAGCTATGGTCTCTTTTCATTGGTCAGAGGCATGGCACAAACGGCCGGCGTCTTCGTCGCCATGAGCGTGCTCAGCGCATGGCTCCGCATAAGTGACCCCATGCTCGGGGCCCTGTGCTCCATCAGTCAACTGTCGTCTTGCCTTATCTATGCCTTCGCCAAGACAACCGGGGTCATGTACACGGCGGCAGGGGTAGATGTTCTCAACGGTGCCATGACCGTGGTGGCCAGGTCAATGGCGTCCAAGTTGGTGGGCGCAGAAGAGCAAGGAAAGCTGCATTCACTAGTGGCCATTTCGGATACGATCAATCCCATAATTTCCAATGTAATTTATGGCGCATTGTACAGAGTTACGCTGGACGTGCTACCTGGGGCGTTTTTTCTGTTATCGGGAGCGGATACGGTCCCGCCGCTCATTATTTTTCTGTATTTTATGTTCACGAAAGACAACCGGGGTAGCAAACCTTTATTTTTCAATTAATTTAAACATGTAAATTTAATCAATAATTATTTGTCCGGTCTTTAGCTACAGACTATGTCAGTAATTCATGTCGCTGTAAATACATATATTTGTTTAAAAACTAGCGGAACTTTCTGACGATGTGCTTTTGCAATTGATATATTTCTTTTCAAATTTTTTGACTGGCGTTAAAGTTCAAATAAAAATAAGTACTCATTAAGTAAACTTAACCTTTACTGGCCTTTTTGGAATGTAAATATATTTGCCAACGTTAATTCACGCTATCAATTAAGTACAAGGAAACTCGGTACCTATTGCTTAATAGGTTTTACATGAATTCCCATATTTGCAGCCTTGATCCCGTGTTCTTATTATTGAAAGATTTATTCATAAAAATGCGTTAAATTTAGAGGTATGCAGTATGCATGCAGTACTATAATGCATCGGCATGGGCATGGGCTAAAGTACAAGGCGAAATACACTGGAAAAATGATGAGCAAGGCAATGAACGGAAGAGATTTCGATAAGACTCTTTAGAGTTTATGCAGTAAGTCCCTGCAGAACGTATTGACAGGACTTGATTTGCGTAATCAGTAATAGGATTTCGAATTCGATGTCAATGCCGAGAAATTAAGCTGACAAGACACGCGACATAGCATTATTTTATTAGGGATTATCAATCTATGAAAATCTATGCACGTACGTAGATCAGTAGGGTAGGTGAAGAGTCGTTGATTAGCTCGTGAACCTTTACACGTTTAATGAGCCGTCTGTATCCCAACACTGGCTCAATGCTTATGCCTTATGCGAATTCAACAAATGCATTGGTAGAGTAACTCTTACATAAAATAGGCTAATTAAGGTCGATATAAGCTTTCTTGTAAAAGTTGCCCTTGCATTACACGGAAGGTACCAAAACGACTGAAGAAAAAAGAATGCTTGTTCTTTATTCAAATGAAATTCAATTTGAAGCAATATTTATAGTTGTTTCAATGCTAATTTGATTCTTCCAAAACAAGCCCTCGCTTCTTAATTTGAAACAAATTTTTTGAATCGAAAAATACAGATGCCAAAGTATGCTGATTCCCCTGAGGCCAAATGGACGTGTAGTTACCGTACACTTCTTCAATGATCTGTCGCAAACGAGATGGATAGTGCCGGATACACCAGTCCGTCAATGTAATCATCTCCATCCGATAACCAGTCAAAGCCACGACGATCATTGAAAATACGAGGCTTGCTTGATGCGTGTAGCTCACGAAACCATGAAATGTTGTGAAGTAGCTCAGATTCACGATTCGTAGAGATGGAAAATTATTGAAAATATGGAAGATTTCCTGTTGACCCAGCTTGACACAATGAAGCTCCAGAACGCTCAAATTTGGTAACTGAAGATGACTGAAGTTTTGCGAGTCATGTGGGGCTTCCATGAATCTTGGATAGTAGTCTGACATGGTGATCTTGAGGATCCTGAGATTTTGTAGGGGGCCTATGAATTCTGTCCAATTTAATTGTTCGTTAGTCGGAGCAGCGTGGTCGTGGTCGTCGTCCAAGTTATTTGGATCTCGATTAAATGCACGTCCATGGATGAAATTGCTTAGACAAGCCTCCAGTATTTGTAGGGTCCTTGCGTTTTTAGCCACGACTTGGCTGAAGAATTGCCAGTAAATGAATTGAAATTGGAGATGCAGATCCCTTAAGTTTACTTGTCCTTCGAAGTACTCCCGCCAATCCAGAAGTGCCCGTGTAGTCAGGAAAATTGGGAATGAGAGCTTCAAGACTTCCAGTCTCATTCGGCAATTTAGCTTAGTGGCCAATTCCCTTAAAATGTCTTCTGGCATTGATCGAAACATCCGTAAGTTGCACACGCTTTCCATTGATTCATCTTTGACCACTCGTACAGATAATTGCTTCAGAGCATCAATGCCGGGAAGGGACTTGAGAATAGCTTGCGTGAAATTGTCAGCGAATTCCTGGTAAGCGATGAGTTCCAAGGGCCAACTCAGCTTGGGTCGATGCGGGGAACAAGAAACGTCGAGCTGTCCCAGATGAGTGCAGTGACTGAGGAGGTCAGTAAGGTCATTCCAGGGAGTGGGTTCTTCCAACTCGACAACTAGGCGGTGAAGCATGTAGGGTACTTGCAGCAGAGTGCTAGGGTTCAATGGAACTTCGGCCAGGCGTTTTAGATTCAGGCTTCGTACGAGGACGCTTTCGATCCAACGGAGATTTTGTTGGATTCGGCATGTTTCGTAGGTACCTGATGAATTAAAGCATTAAATTAATAAATGCTACCCACCTGATAAAAAATGCTGTAATTTACCAAAGCTGCAGATGAAGTTGAATTCGTCTGTAAAAGTCCAATCTTTCCAAAGCCGAGGTCCATGCAGAAGTGCGTTGACTCCAACCAAATTGTCAATTTCGAAGCAGAATGTCCGGCATACTTGTCGCAATGCTTTGAATTCCGTTTGACTAAAGTCTTTCCAAATGGCATGTCGGATCTAAAATATGGGCATAAGAGATTTCATATTAGCAGCTAGCGGGATATCAATATGCAGTCGTAAAGCAGCTACCTCGGGCGGAAGGTCCAATATCGTCGGAAATTCTTCGAAAATCTGTAGAGCAGAAGAGGATGCTTCTTCGTCATCTTCTGCTGGTGTGCTGAAGAAGTAGCTGAACGGATTCCAGGACCACTTCATGGTAGAAACCATTAGCCAGGGCCGGAAGCTAATTTTTACAATTTAGAATGAGCCATGAGCCACGGTCGAGATGGAATTTGACCGTGGTCAAGGGTCAAGATAATGTTGAAAATTTGAATTTAGAAATATTGTATGGATCTTCGTGACATTTCAAATTTTATTTTTTTCAGCGTTGAAATTGGAGTTGCTCTTTAGTAAAGCTAACAGATCTGGTCGGCTGGTCAACGTAAAAATTGAAAATGGCTTAGAATTATTTTGAACTGCCCTAAATTTTTGAAATTTTGTCGCTGTACCTACTTCGATTCAATTCATAGGGTACCTAACATCCCTTGGTTTCGGTAAAATAAGTAATTTACACTCAAATTAGTCTTAATCAATGGTCAAAACATAATAATTAAAACAAGGTCTGGTTCTGGAGTAACGAGACAGATGTCTTCCAAATAAATCTTCTCAAATCGACTTTCCAGCAGAACAGGGTGAACTGGCTCCAGAATCCAACGGCATTGAAACTTGTAGTTCTGAAGGAATTGAGCATTCCAGTAGGTCAGGTGAACAAGGCAAAGTAACGGAAAATTACTGAAGATATGCTCCAGCAACTCCGCTGCATTTCTGACATTCAAATTTTTGATTTGAGTTTACGGATTTTTTGTACTGAAAGAATGCATGCTGAGCAGTGCAGTCAGTCGGGACGAAGACATGCCGCAGGTTTGCTGAAATCGGCCATGGGCGTAGTTGGAAAGACAAGGTCCAGTTTGCGCAGTTTTTGAGCGTTGTTGGCTGGTCATTGTTTCCACCCTAATCATTACCTGGAAGAATCCGTGACATGATTCGTTCCTAGCGTATCTTTGCTCAAATGTAAATTACTGTATTCCGAAAATAATTTTGTGATTTATTGTAACTGGTTTCATGCGATCGAAAATCAAAACTTGGCATTATGCGAAATACTTGTAAGCATTGAAGCAGCCTGTCTGTGCTTGTTGGATTAATGCTATCTGATTATTCATGCAGTAAAGATGAAGCACTACTGGTTAATCTACTTAGTCGTCTTAGGATTTATTCACTTCAGAATTTGCTTAGGAATTTACAAATTCGACGGTATGTTGATAGAGTTATGCTTCTTCTGATGATGCCGGACCATAGAAACAGATGTACGGGTCACTGATGATCTGTCGGAGCTCTTCTGGAATTCCCTTATCCAAAAAATCAGGACGCGATTCAAGCTCATGGAGCCGTTCGCCCAATTTAGGCAATTTCCAGATCTGCAATTTAAAATAAGCACTATTTTTTATTTTGAGTTCTTTAAGCATTAAATTGAGTCAAAACTAAACGTACCATCGGAACGAAATAGGGCTCTCCATTTGCGACATCCTGTTTGGCCATTGAATTGAACAGAACCCAAGGGGAGAGACGCTGCTTTCCGCATTTCACGTAGGTCACGAAATGGTTTGTTGAAATGCAGATCACTGCGAAGAGATCCATTTTGACACTGGGTCCATCCAAAACATCTGAAATGTCCAGGGAGAGACTGGGCAGGATTCCAGGGAACATTCGGTAGTCTGATCCAGAGCGTGGCATTTGAAGTAAAAGGGCTGGTGAAGGGATTTCCTTGAAGCGGAGTCCCTGGAATGCCACGCTCTCCGTAAAGAGCTGTTGCACAGTTGGCGTGAAATCCGCGTTTCCGTTGCAAAGGACTTGACTCAGATAATCGTTTTCACCAGATGAGAGCTTGATGAATCCTTCGACGTGGAAAACTTGGCGAAGGAGGATTTCAATGAACTCTTGTGGATCTGCAAGCAAATGGCATGGTCAGCTTAAAATGAAAGGTCATAGGGTTGTCGAGCCTCAGGTCAACGAACGTTTAGATTGAAATGCTACGTACCCATTTCATCTGCGCCAAATCTGGTATCGAACTGAATCATGACCGTACGGAGCTTCTGCATGTTTATCTCCGAACAGTAAACGTTTTTCCGCAAGGAGTTGACGATGACCTCTCGAAGAATCCTCTGCGCTGTAACAGGTAAATCTTCAGCAATGTCCGGCTTGCCCTGCCAGGGTTGATCAATGAGCAAGGCATCGAAGAGTGAGGTAAAGGCAAACATTGAGAAAATGGTGGTGTCCATGTAACAAGAGTTGTTGCCTCCTTGAATTCCTTGAGCACGATCTGGAAATCAAAGGCGCAAAGGTCATGGTCGCACGTCGCACGTAGGTTAGAAACTTGGAATTTGAGCTTAAAGCATACCGTCTATGATCCGGATAAGGTCAGCTTCTCCAAGAGGAGGAAGAATAGTTTCATCAGGAAACTCCGGTAACTTTATGTTCAAATACTTCTCGAGAATAAGTCCATTAGGAAAGAGAAACCCACCGTGATCCGGTTTGCAATGAAACAGACGCTCATTTTCCACAATGCCCGAGGACATATTCACAGCTTGGTCCTGATTAGATTAATGTTATTATGCTCATTAAACTGAACCTGCCCCATAAAATGGTAATTTGAAAACTTACGAACTCAACGCCGACCAAGTCCACGTCATAGATCTTTCCGATCCAACGAACAACTCCCGTGTAACTCCCGGCTGCAAGCGGCAGCGATGCTGGGCTGAAGTGTCCAGGCCAGAGCCAAACGACGCGGCTGCCAACCTGCACCTCATCCTCAGGGTCTTTCCAGTCAACAACGGCGTTGTTATTATCGGCGGTCTAGTAGATCAAACTTGGTCATCACATCGATCAAAAACACGAATTTCTATGGTCCTAACCTGATCCGTGGTATCCATGCTGTTCTCGTCTGCGTCTGTCTTGGTATCTCCTGCTTCACCGTTGGGCAAGAGGAGGCCACGTGCAAAGTTTTTGTACAAAAATTTACCGACGCCTTCAAAAGTTGACTTCATCCTGTACGCATCACACTACAAATTAGCGAAAATTATAATTTAAAATTTTTGTGATCAGTTTCGTAATTTATAAATTTTTGATTATGAAAATCTTACGACCTTGATGAGTTTTTACGAAACCAAATTATGCCAGGTTATTCTGTTGCGTAAACAATCCGTGTTGTCGTGACAACTATTTTGCGGTTTTCACAGGTTCAAGGTCAACTGACACATGCACTCTATTCGGAAGTTGTGAACGAAGCTACAGGGATTTGGTTCATTGGTGGAATGATGGCCTTGATACCAAGACGAGACGGGTCGAAGGTCGAAGACGCTCTTACTTCACAGATTTAATGATTTGGTGTCGGGATTGGTTGCTTATAACAGTAAAATTTTCGAAAGTTAGAAATATTGGTATACCGATTGTAATTGCCATATATTCCAGGGTGTCGCAAATTAATTGCGTAAATAGTCGTAACGAGAAGGTCAACTGTACGAATGCTCCTGTGAATATTGAAGTGCCACTTCGTTGTACAAATTATTAGTACTCGTATCCTCACGTCATATAATTGCAACCGCCGTGACCCATGATGACTCGCAAATCTACGAATGCTCCAACGAGAAACATGAGTCCAAGGATGTCTTGACGACTAGAATCTTAACCCATTTATCAAGCTTTAAACAAACTGTTAATAGTACTAGATTTGTTCTGTAATAACTCTAAAGTTGAAGTTCAAATTTTCTGATGCTCATAATACTTTTGAAGTGTAGGGATAAGCGTTCAGAACTTACACAGAATCACTAGTCACCGCATCAGCACCAGTCATTTCAACTCTACAGTTAGTAATAACGTCACTTTCACCAGCATCATCAATCGAATTGGAAATGACAGTGGCGTTCTTCGGAACTTCGATGGTAGGCTTCTGGCCGTGGTTTTTCCTCGTGATCCTAATGATGAGCAATTTATCAAAAGGTCTAACTGATGAAGAGATCGAGGAATATCTCACTCGGTACATCGTTAAAGGTAAGACTGATGCCTAATATGACAGTTCGACTTTCTGACTGACGCATTTTTCTGACCACCTTTTAGAAGAACAATTCACCGGTCAGCTCATCTATTGGAGACAACCTTGGTTCGAGAAGTATACACTTGGGAAGATCCGAGCCCCCGGCCTTAATGAAACGCTTCGGGAAGTATTGGAAGTAAGCGTTGCGGCTCAAGCGACAGCCCAACTGACCTTCGGTGCTAAGTGCAACAGAAGTTTTGAGGCCCACCTGGGATTCCCACCGCCTGGGCAGCTAGTGGACTTTCAGCGAAGAATGGCAATGAAAGGAGCACAGGGATTTCAGTTCTGCAATTTTTACCAGTATCTTCTGTGTCATTTGGACACCAATTCTCTTGAACGCACCTGCGACTGTCTTCCAAATATGTCATGGAGTGTTTCCAAAGCTTCTTGTGGTAAATTACTTATAAATTAGTCACTGACCCTTGTGATCGATTCATAAATAGCCTTTGCTTTTTGCACAGTGTT
>VNWX01002686.1:0-11584 GCA_009869905.1 Ceratophysella communis | reverse complement strand
ATATATTATTTCCTTTTTATTTTCTATTGTGTGGAAGAAATGAGAAATTGTTGTATATAGACAGATGACATTTATGTATTTGTGCTGGTAATGGTAATCCATACAAATTGGGAATCCATGAGCATTTCTAGAAAGATTTCATAACCGTTCCTGGCCTGAGCGTATATTATTTGCGTGAATTACTAATAATTCTCGTGGATCTCCGATTTGCATGGAATGCATACTACGAACTACGACACACACATACTTGAAACCAGGACTTACTTGATTTAAATCCGTGCTATAAATCATGACTTTTCTGATTGTTTTGATTTTGCCGTTTTTCATCTCGTTTTAGTGATTTCTTCTCTCATGGATATCAAACAAGAATTTTTTTAAATCTATTTTTTTAGGTTTAAAAGCGTTCGTTTTTATATTGTTTTGATTTTTTCTTCAGCTTTAAAAAATTGATTTTTTAGCAGAAAATGTCGAAAAAACTAATAAATAAGTATAATTTTTTATTAAAAAATTTGATTTTTTATTAAAAAATTTGATTTTTAGCAGAAAATGTAAAAAAACTAGGTTTTTTTGATTTTTTCGACAAAATTATGATTTTTATCAGCCCTGCTTGAAACATTGCCCAAAATTTACAAGAGAATTTCATGTTTAAAATACGTCCAGCTAATCTTACACAGGTACTCATGTTTCTATTGATTTTAATTTCCAGGAGACGTGCTTCAATTCTACAGCACCCCCATCGAGAATATCACTCCATTTGACAAGCTGGTGAAGATGCGGGATTTGCCACCTAATCTATATGTTCAGAAAAATCCCCTCCGATTTGATCCAGGTATGATTATAGATCGGTGTCATATATACTAGTTCGTTCGTCGTCAAAGAAAAACCTTAGCTCAGTCCTCATCTGCGTGTTTTTTTACAGAAACGGACACTGCGTTTGGCGGTATAAGTGCCTTCCCAAAGAGCTCAACTATAGTGACGGGTCTTCATGCAAAGAAGAAGTATAAGAGCATACACACAAGAAAAAGTTGGGTTTAGATTTAAATGTTTATTACGTTTACTGTTCTAAGTGATAAATTTTTTGATTAGTGAAAATAAAATGTCAAGCCGTAAATCTACGTAGCTCGCCGTTGAACAACTTATTTTAATCAGTAAGTTGAAGATAAGCGTTGGCTAACACCGTACATCGAGATTAATGTTTGGAATCGCTTATATGTTATTAGAGAGGTACGTTGATAATAAGATCAAACTTTGAAGAAGAAAGACAAAAATAAATACTGCTCTTATCACTAGTAGCGGCATAGTTTTCCTGCTCCTAGGCGGAGTTGGGACTATCTCATTCGCTCATTAATTTCTAAGTGAATTTCATGTTGAATGGTGATTCCAAATATCCTGTGATTCACCTAAGCGTAAACCCTATTTCTTGCCTCCGAAAAGATACTTCTTCTTGGTTTCACCCTGAAAAAATACCGATCAGAGAATATAATAATTTTTTCTCTGAACATGTTACTCACGAGAAATAAAATGTAATAACTTACAGAGGAAAGTCCAAGCAGCATCTTCGCCTTGTCTTCCTCTTGCGGCCCTGCAGCACTGTCCGACCAGGCCTTTGGCCAGATTTGCAACTTTTGTTTGATAGCCTGAAAGTCCCAAATACTTATATAATATTTTACACTATACAAAAGAATGGTTTGCCACTATCTACCCTATTTAATTGATAATAAATATTACCTGCGATAGCAGAACCCGTTTACTATGATTTCGCACGGCTACTAAAAAGTCCAGCCACGTCCAAGTGATATTATTGTACTCAAGCGTAGGAATTATGAGGTGTACGTCATGGACATCTTCAATGTTCTTTTCCTTCTCCCCCTTATAACTGACACGAACAGGCACTTCAGGGATTTTGACACAAATAAAGAGCATATTCTTTTCGGCCCTCTCCTTCATCTTCTCCACGTCGTCTTTCTCACTCATGGCCACATAGAACTTCGACTCCTTCTTCCTGTTCCGAATCCTCTTGGTCTTACTTGGGGTAGGCAAACTCATCGTTGAAACTGAAGCCATCGAGCTCAGAGTGTGAGATGACTGCGGAGTATCAATGGAGTTAGAACCCGAACTAAGTGTTCCTCCATTACCACTGAGAGAAGCCGTCTCAGGATCAATCGGTGCATTAGGATCAACTTCGTCTAATTTCTCTGGATCCTTCTCAGGAAAGCAGAACTTGAACAGTGTTTTGAAGAACTGGTACGTCATTCCTGGTTCAAATAAATTATCCTTTTTAGCACTACGCCGCACTACTCACAACTAACACAAAATGGACCAGGCATGCGTTTGTTTAGCTTGGCTTACCAATAGTTATAGGTGAAATATTGATTTCAAAATGTTCTTTGACAGCGATTCCACCCACAGGAGGACGATCTCTGCAAAACACCCTCATCGTTCTCTGTGGAAAAAATAGCAATGGATGAATCTGAATATGGGCAATCCCGAGCTAGGGTGAAGGCGTTCTAATAATTTTACTTAACAATAAATAACTACATATTGTCCTTGTAAAATTACCTGCCGATCGACGGGCATACTTGCGTGAATGTGAGACGGTACCAGCACGTCCTTGTACACTTGATTTGGCAGTAAATTCGTTACTGTGATGTAGCCGAGTTCGCTAAGATGTTCGATAGAGTCATCACTTTTGGCAGTTTTCGTGTATCTAGAATATAAAGTAACATTTTAACCTGATCTCAACTTCTACATTTAAAGGTAGAAAAAACTTGCTACACTTGGATGTAGATTTAATGGAGATCATAAACATGGGATTAAATCATAAACTCAATTATACTTTCGTATCAGCAAAATTTACGTACAAGAAATTGCTGATAGACAAATCTGCTATTCCAAGTTGCCCATCGGTTTGTGTTAGTCTCCACTTAGCATGTTTAAAACATATCTCGTAAACTCGCACAAGTGACACGTCTTTGTTATCTCGTTTCCTCGACAGCCTTTGAGTGGCTGCCAGTTTAGTTTCCTAATTTTCATGGAATAAAGCACCATTTAAATCCAAATATGCAAAGTGATTACGGTTTTAAACAAATATTTCGCATAACTACCTTGTAGCACATAATCATCATGTGAAGTTCTTCTCCTTTAGCTGCAACCAACTCCTTGCTCTCGTTTACCTAAAAAGTCGACTCATATTTATTATTCAAGACTCAGACATCAGAGCTAAAAATTCGCAAAGAAGAACTAACCTGCTGCTCCAAAGAACTCCTTTGCAATCTCAAAGGCTCACTATTAGGGTCATCTAATTGAGACTTGTGAATCGCATACGTTTCCTTCTCCAGTCTGCGCTGCTGATTTACTAAAGATCTGCAACACGATTTTTCAGAATCATGAGTCACAATTGTAAAAGTTTTTTTTTTAAACCTGAATTATTAGTCATGTGCATAGGTAAGTAGTAACGTACCTCAAATGATTCTGAAGCTGCTGAATAGGCTTGCGCTGTGCTTCTGTACTCTGAAGCTGCAGCTTGAACCGCAGCCTTTGCAATTTCTCGAAGGCTTCCTTCCGTTTTGGATCGACGTACAAAACCAAATTATTCACAATATCCATGATCATGTTGTACTGTAGAATAAAAAATATCGTTTATCCTTCCAGTAGTATCGTCACAAATCTACAATATAAAGGATGACCAGATATCTACCTGGAGCGAATTCGTAAAAATATTCAAATCATGATGCATCAGGGTAAATGCTTCCACAGGTTTGTTTGTTTCATCCCAAAGCTCTAGATCTCGCGGTGCAGGTGGGATATCCGGAATTCCGGAAGGGATTTTGTCTACTCCAGTTTCTCCATACGTTGTGTAGAAAAATTCACATTTACATCTCGAAATTATCCTTTGCAGCTGTATCGATCCAGCCGTTTCATCAGAGGTAGCACCAACCTAACAAGGCAAGTAAATACATTCTATGAATATGAATAGGTATTCTGGAAGTGACAACTTCATTGGTTTTATTTATTATCAACACCAGCTAGCAAATGTCTTACCGTTTCACTAACCACACCGCCAACACTTTGACCACTTCCAACCATGTCGGGTACGTTGGAAATCGTCGTTGTAATTCTCTCCTCAATATTTTCGACAGATACCCATTGGATATTTTCTGAAAGAAACAATTTTATTTCGTTGTACCTTATCAAGTCTAAGTAATTTATTAATAAAAAGGTACTGTCCAGCCTCACCGTCTGGAGTGTTGTCATTTATTCCAACAGATACTGTAGCATAGTACTGCATTCCTTCCAGGGATCCAACCCATGTAGTTTTGGGAACAATTGTACCATGCTTCCACACTGGCTTATGTTCTCGTTGCAGAATATGTGCTTTAGCAGCGCTCACAATCACATAACCTCCGGTTTCACAACCTTTCAATAGAACTTGACAATTGACCAGCTCAACTGCAATATCAAACATTCATACGCATTAGTTAAAGGTAAATTGGTACACTATATCAGTCAACGACGACAAATAAATCTCACTCAGCCATTTTTGATGTATGACGTCATCCAGCGAACTCTGAGCAAGTCCATGCAAACTTTGTTGCGGAGGAGGAGCCGTCAGGTCCTCCGAGAATACTACGCCACGGCTATCCGCTTCCGAGATCAATTTTTGAAGTAACGATGAAGCAGCAGCATTTTGACCCTGCAAACCGCTGAGTGGAGACGTGCCTAATTGCGAGCGCTGACCCTGGTTAATCACAAGAAACCTCATATCACCATAAATTTATTCACCACTGGACAGATACGGTTAAAAATTCTTACCTGTGAGCTTCCAGTAGGAGAGGTAACATCACCTTGTCGACTTTTTTTAGAATCAGACGAATCATTCTTTTTCAGAGGGCTGCTAGTCGGGGCATCGTGTTTACTGAAGAAGCTCTTCAATGCTTCCGTTGAAAGATTTTTCCTGAGTTGCTGCAAAGATTTAAATCGAAGGGCGAATTACAACTATGTAGTTGTTCTAAACAAAGAAAAATTGTCGTATTGATTGACAATTTATCAGTTATTTACCTGGACTTTAACAAATGAGTCCAGTAGTGCAAATGCAACGTCCCGGTTGTTTTTTGTCCAAGCACCTTTGAGTTCGTGCACAACGAGTCGATGCTGCGGTGTTTCAGTCCTGAGATGAAAGTATCAAATATTAAGTACTTAGGATTTCACTAGAATAGAAGGTAAAAGCTAGAATTGAATAATATTTTGAGTTTCACTCACTTGTTTCCATCAGCAGTTTCCATAATTCCCAGTAGAGATTCTCTGCCGTAAGAGAGTTTGTCGATACTCATGAAGAAAAATTTCTCGATTGGCTTGTTCAGTGTCATCTGAAAGAATAATAAAAGTTACAATAATCTCTGTCCCTGTCCGTATACTACATAGTAATGAGAAGAGAAAAAAGTACTTACGGTGGATCCTTCATGAGAAGCTGCGGCTTGTAGCCATATTTCAGTTTCATTTAATTCGGTGTTCACGTACAAAACACTCCAATCTGCTTTTGGTCGATGAATAAGTCCGTCACTGATGGGCTGTAATGCAAGTTGATGCTCTGGAACAAGTAATTTACTTTGTAAGATATGAGCGCCATGAAAAAGAAAATGGCGGTACAGGTTACAGCCACATTGTAAGACATGAATTACGCCTTATTAGTATTATTACTTACCAGAACAGCTAGAGAGCTTTCCGCAATTTAATTCAATACCACTTTGCATGGAAAAAGAAACCCAGTAGCAAACGTGAAAGCGATTCAAGCTAACAGAAAGTCGTATTTTCTTGTAATGTCGGCTAATAGGAACTTTCCGTGGACGAGTATTGCGAAACAGTACACCTCTCCGGGTCGGTCGTGTTGTTCCAGACAATATCAGTTTCAAGTTTTCAAACCACCTGCAAATAGATTCATAAGGTTATACTGTTGACATACACAATTCTGTAACTATAACAGTAGTGGCACACTCAGCCCTTGGAAATAATGTGTAACCAGGTTATACCGCAATGTGCTTCCATAGAGAACGGCGGTTGGACACGTCGGAGAATTCCCACGTCCACTCTTGGTGTCAAGACTAATGTTCATATTCAAGTGCTGAGATCTAAATGCCCTATACGAGTCATGTTCTTGATTACTGGAGTACTCCGGTAATTTGTCAGGTGCACAGGGCTGTACCGCGTGATGATCATTTGAATCAGCCAAACAGACCCAGCTTAGTTTGAACGCAAGTCGAATATTCGGTAAATGAATCATTCTACAATCATCATATTTCGATGCAGTTCGCACATATATGTTCAGATCTCCATCGAATAGAATTTTCCCTGCGAAAGCCATCAACTGTGTTGGAGCTTATTTGATTATCATAATCATACACGGTGTGAAGGTTCAAAATACCTACCATTAGTCCAAGCAATAGCCACATCAGTCCATGTAACTTCCATTTCCTCAGTAGTATTATAAGGATTCAAAGACGCATGAAGCAAATGGGTCAAGGTATTAACGACAGTGTAAAGTCTTCCGTGAAATAGAAGTCTTATTTTATCCCAGAATGGCAATGGGCGACTTGGATCCCTCGGAGGAGAGAATATATTTTCAAAGGCCAAATTACATTGAGCAAGTACGGGTTCCCAGCAAGGCCCAAATGCAACACTCAGGCCATCAACATCACAGTTCATGTCGAAGTACCACTTCAATCCGTTGAGGCTTCGCTCAACAAAGTCAGTATCAAAGGGGCCGCCGATCTCAATTTCGCAGGTCCGTAAAGCTAAACAAAATAAGAGGGAACTTAAATTACTGATCTTGAGAACTTTCTAAGGCAAGCAATGCGTGCCCATACTTAAAAACACTGCAAAAGGCTACCGAGCGAAAAATACCTCGTTTAGGTGCTATTGCTTCAGCTGCTGCTAGTTTTCCCCAAAAATGGATATTTTTGGAGTCCATCAATGGTTGAGGAAAATCACGCAACTGTACCCTCCACGTGTTAATATCGAACCGGACATATCGACACCAAAGTGTCACAAATTCTAATCCCTCCGCAGGCCACGGGCTTTCGGGATTAAGTTCCTGTAGAATATGTTTTAGGTTTTCGGATCCAAACATCATTGGATCCGCCATAGTAGTGATTTGAACCTCTTCAAGCTCCCATAAAAGAAGGTGAGTTCGACGAGCATGATTCTGAAATAATAATTATTAATATATTCAATCTGAGATTTTGATTCTTAGAATATGAGCGGCGTAAACGCGAACCTGATAGAGCTTTTTGGACCGCTGTATGTAAATAGATGAAGATCTTTCTTGCAATTGTTTTTTGAGTTCTTCAATTTTGTGCGATGACATGAGTAGATTGCTCTTATAGATTTGACTAATTTTGGTGTCCAACACTTGCAGTCTCTTCTGATTTTCAAAATATTCATCTTCCAGCAGCTCGTAATTATCACGGAGTTTCACTTCGAACGGATCATCTCCGACTTCGATTCGAACATGGCGAAACTATGGAACGCGAAATTATAGAATGCAATGATTTAAACAAATCCATTCAAATATACATTCATAATAAAGCGTATGGACAAAAATTGAATTGTACCTTTATTGAAAGGTCGGACCAAAGAACAGGAAGGGCAGTCTTTGATGGGGGGTGCTGTTTCTTCAACCATTTGAAACAAGTTATAAATTCTTCGTTGAAAGCAGATGCGAAATTATAGCCAAATGGAAATGTCAGAGAGAGGTAGTCTGCATCAACAAACCTGACATAAAAAGTAAAAATTGCGTCAAATTGGTTTATATGTTAGATACCTGGGATATGTAGATTGCTGGGAAAAAGCAAAATTACCAAACGGTGTTTTCTGCCAGCGACAGTCCAGCCACTTTTCGATTATTTCTTGTCCATCCAAAGTATTTTGGACCTCTTGCGAGCAAAAAGTTGTCTAATTGACCAACCTGAAGTCCATCAAACTTTAATTTGATATTGTCAGATGTCCACTCGAAATGGTTATAGCCCTTCTGTATTGCCCAGTTATCTGAAAAATTAGGAGCAGGTAACTAGCTCAAGCGCCAATTCAAATCTTTAACATAAATACTTATGAGCAATAGATCATAAATTCTGGTTACCTGCACTGACTTCAAAAGCGTGGACCTTGGATAATTTCCCCGTCAAAGTGAAACATTTTTTGAACTTCACAATGATAGTTCTGGTGCCAGTCGCATTATCCTTGTCGCTAGCTTCTAAGCGAAATGTACAACACACCAGTTAAATATCTGAAATATCTGTCAAATTAAGATTTAGAGGACAAAATACACTCACTTCTTGTTTTAAATCTGTTCCTTAACAACTTCAATTTGTTGACGAACAGCATTAGCTGCGTATGTAACAAAGGGCTCCAACATACAGCTGTATCTGATTTCATGGTGAACTCATGCTGAGTATGCTTATTAGTGCCTTCCACGTGCGAGACATAATGACAGCTTGGAATGCTGAACAACGGATTTAAAGTCTGCGAAAAAATAAATAATTTTAAACAAGCCAAAAACACAGCAGATAACTTCCAAGTCGATAGCAAATTATTTCATTTCTTACACAGTCGCTAAAGTCCGAAGACGAGAATACTTCAAACCTTTCAATCTTGACATTTCGGCGTTCGCGGGTAGTGGAAGCAGAAATAGCTCCCAGATCAACATTTAAACAAACTATGAACATATTTAAGTTGTTATTATATACTCAGTTTAAGTTAATCGTAGTGTTACAATACGAATCATAGCATACGTTTATTTTCTGCCATGTAGAGCATCTTAGAATCTCTGATCTTGATGTTTACGCCTTTCAGAAATCCTGCTAGTTGTTTTTTATCTGGTTCCCCAGTACCGGTTTGGCTAAAGTTAATAAAAAATAATTTAACTCAAACAGATAAATCCTCGATTACACTTAATAAATGCAAATGAATAATGTAACCATACTTTTTGGATGCCCTGTTTGGTAGTCTTTTCGTTGGAGCCGGAAGCAGTGCTAGCAGCATTGCTTCTAACCTGGGAACCCACTGAAACTGACTGCCAGATAATTCAGCACCAACTTCCTCACCCCTAAGATAGAAATGCAGAGCATCGAAGCCCACAGGGCGGAGCTTCACTTCTTCCAAATAATCCATTTCCGTCTTGAGGGACTTAACAATGACTTCAACAGTTAAACTGTCGTCCGCCCAAACATTATTTAAGTCTTTACATGAAACTTCAATGAAGGCACTTGTGAAAGCACCCGTCTTCTCATTGTACTGCATGTCAAGTTGAGTACTTTCAAATGTAACCCTTTGCACAGACTGAAGCATTTCTCGAAATTTGAATTCACCCCTTGGAAACTGCTGGACCTGAATTCATTAATAGGAATAGAATCGAATTAATAATCACAAGAAATTGTTATAAAATGAATTTAAACCGAAAAAAAAGAATAAGATGCAAGTCACTTACAAGAATCAAGTTCGACTTAAATTTTGATTTCTCGAACAACAGAGACTTTGTGTTATACTTCAAAGATAAGTTTGAAATATCAAAATCCAAAGTTGCATTATGATTCGCCAACTGTGGGACAAAAGGAGAATTAAAAACTCACTACATCTGAATAATGTTTTATGTTTAGCTTTGAAGCTAACCTTAAAATAATTTGAAAATTGATCAACAGAAAAGGATTGATGATGATCCGGCTCAATTCTGATAAGCCCTAAGTCTATCTGCGACTCGAATGTAACCATGTCGACATCGTTCACCGGTACCAGAATGCATTTTGAGGTAAAGGAGAATCCAGACACATTCGATATGAAATCACTGCTCAAATCATCTTTAATTTCACATTGAGTCTCAAAAATTCGAAATTTCACTTCCTGTAACACGAAATTACAAATCACGGTTAATAACTAATCCTCATAAACAGGTTGCACGCACATACGTAAAACTCCAACATTGTGACTTACTTTAGGCACACATTGGGTGAATATCAAATACTCAATCTTTTCTATCCAGGTGAGCCCTGAACTCGCAGGAAGTTTGGCCTCTTGATTTTGGCTTCGATTTTGGAATACTTTATGGAATAATATCATGAACTTCTCTTTCTGTTCCCATCCAATGAATAGATTCTCGATATCAATGCAGAAATTCTATCGAGTGAATAAACGAGATTAACTAGATAAGCAAAACCTTGTAGTACACTCAGAATTTCATTAGAGTACGTACGTCCATGAACTCGCCAGAGTTCCTCGGACTAAATATGATGTTAAGCCGCAAATCAAAAGTCCAATGCAGCGACTTCAAATCCGGATGACATGAAATATCAAACAGCGGAGAGCTCATCGGGTCGCTCAGGTCATCTTCATTTGGCAACCAGTTCTCGCAAACGCGGCTATCAATCCGCTTGCTCTTGACAACAATACAAGCGGCAGGTGTAGCCTCTCCAACTGTTGTGCATCCATCCACAGAAATATCCGAAATTTTGGCATTAAAGTGAAGGCCTCTGTCATCATCAATTTTTTCCCATCCCCATACTAGAACCTCGGTAATATATATTCCTAGAAACTAAACATGATTCATGGCATTAGGACAGGAATTGAAGTCATTGATCGCTGTAAATGGTATTTTTGAAGAAATTGGGGCATAAAATTTCTCATTTACTTGGACTAGATTGGATATGCTATCCGGTGCTTTGAGTTTCTTTCTCTCCTGATTCAGGCGATTGGACTTTGGCAAAGTGTTCGTGCCAATGCCTTTCGCTTTGTTTTGAATGCAATAAACTCGAACGGTGACGATGTTTAAGGTCAGCAGCTTTGGCGCATGCTTATTGAATAGGCTACTTCGGCAGCTTATTTTGTCAATGTACTGGAAAGTAAAAAAAATCACCATGGCCTAATTAGCGTCATCCACTGATATTGTGAATAATAACTTTCGAATAAGTTCAATCGAAGCGCTCCAAGGAGAATGGACCATTAAACTAAAACAAAACTATTAAATACTTTCAGTGAAAGCGAGGAATGGGGTTTAAAAGGAGACTTACGACCGAAAAGTATTTAGTCTTGATCGAGACATCCCTCAGAGCCATATATATCGTGATCTGCCCGATTGTGATTGGCAAGTTGTACTTGTATTGCAGGAACCCAGCCACCAGGAACCCGACAACTCGGGTGACCCTGTCAGCGGCAAAATGTAAGTTAATCCATACTCCGAATTGGCATTTGCCCTGCCAGGAATAGACAAACAACTGAAGACTGACGTACCAAATGCAGACTAGCCATGCCACAACGGCAACAACACAAGCGGGCACGGCGACATATATCGCCGTGTTCCACATTGTGTCTTAAAATTGATCTGTCGATTATCTACAAGATCAAGAACAGTTTGAGTTTGAGGTCATCTTCCATCTGATTCTGCTAGTTGCTTCTAGCGTCGCTGTTTTTTAGGGAAATATGAGAGACAGGAGTTTATCGAGGCTCGAAGCAGAAACAGCATTCGGCTTGGTCCAGAATAGAAGTACTGCGACTACATCCTGTAAAACGTTTAAAAATATGTTCATTGAAAATTGGTTTGATC
>VNWX01002685.1:0-11586 GCA_009869905.1 Ceratophysella communis | reverse complement strand
TAGAATGGAAACATGATTACGTTTCACATCTTCCATAATAGTAAGTTAAGTGAGATGTCCTCATATTTTATTTTTTTACTAGGAAATGATGAGGTGGAACGGGGGCTGTGTGTGTCGTGGCTGAGATGATCTGGAGCACGAGTAAAGTGATACACGGCAAATAAAGGGCAAGTTATACCGCAATATTCTGTTACCAATTACCAATTTCTATGAAACGATCACAAGTTCAGAAAAAATGAACCCTCGTAAATTTTCCGTGAAATAATGAAAAATCGATTATTTCTTTAAGTTAATATAAAGGGTTCTAATAATTCATTTTACGAACGGTAACAGGAAAGCTGTAATTGGATTTTCGCTCTACTCAAAAATAATATTTTCCGGTTGAAACCTCGGCTGTGGACTCAATTGAATATTTCCCTTGATTTATTCCAATCAAACTTCGTTTTATTTCTTCCGATAATTCCCGATTTCCAGAGAAAAAGGAGAAATTGAAAAATGAATTATGCTGATTCAGAGCCGAAGTGGAACTCTGAAAAATTTCATTCTGTCTAGTAAAATTTATTAAATTTTATTCGATGAAATTCGATCGCATTAGAGGATCAGAAGCGAAATCAGATGATGAAATAGTATAAATTCTACTACGACAAAGTCTTCTGTGTTTGGGCGTATGAGAGCTGAAATATATAGTTCCTCAATTTGTAGCCCAAAAAGATGTTCTCAATCTTGAACTCCCAGCCAACTGTGACAAAGTTGCTTATAGTTCTTCCACCCAAACTGCACCAAGCACTTCTTCATACGTGGAAGGTCTCTAATATATGGCCTAACTGAAGAAAACTAAGCCAGGTCAGACCAGGGTTCCCAAAAATAGACTATTTTTCTAGAATGTGGATATGTTTGCAAGTGTCTTGCTTCATATGGACTAGATATTGCAGGAGAAATCGGCTAAATTCAAGCATTAAGCTGGGTATTGACTTGCTTCTTTTCACGTGAAATGCGGCCAAAGTGAAAAAATTTCCACCCAAACTGCACCAAGCACTTCTTCATACGTGGAAGGTCTCTAATATATGGCCTAACTGAAGAAAACTAAGCCAGGTCAGACCAGGGTTCCCAAAAATAGGCTATTTTCTAGAAAGCGGATCTGTTTGCAAGTGTCTTGCTTCATGTAGACTGAATTTAGCCGATTTATCCTGCAATATATAGTCGTTAAAGCTAAGTTAGGGTATTTTAAACCAGGTCAGGTCAGGTTAGGTTAGGTAGCATGGCGTGGCCGACAAAGCGCCCCTGAGAAAGCAACCCTGTACGAAGCTCCAATCCTCAACTAACCCAATTCGAGGACTCAGCCAAGTCCGCCCATAACACAATGGAAAGAGAGAGAGATCCTTGACTTTATAAAGTTTATTTCTTGTGGGTCTTACCCTGTTCCAAGCTCCAATCCTCAACTAACCCAATTCGAGGACTCAGCCAAGTCCGCCCATAACACAATGGAAAGAGAGAGAGATCCTTGACTTTATAAAGTTTATTTCTTGTGGGTCTCTTGTGCTTGTAGCGAGTTTGTCCTTTTCTCCCCCACCCTAATCCTTTAAAACTTGTCCTGTCTTTTCTTTTCCACTTGAGCAAGTCCAAGGCTCTATTACGAGACGATGGAGGGTAGCTAGCATGCAAGGATTTCGATCTGCCAAGAGCCTGCCTTCCCGCCCATTTCCTACCTCAATATGATTTCACTGGCGAAAGAGAAAGTCGCTTTCTCCAAGACCCCAAGCTTCCCTCGATTCCCAGAAATGGGGCTAAGACGACCAGCTCAGAATCCACGATCTGATGCACTCCTCATCATCATCAACATCAAGCCCTTCCATCTAATTTCACGACCAATCATCACAATCACAACTAGACAATGCTCAACTCCATGCTGAGTTCATGGCCTCGCCTCAGCGTAGGTGGACAACAAGCTTACACATACTTCCGCTCGAACCTTACGCAGTTTTATGAAGTGAGGCTTAGCATGAGAGGAAAGTAAACGAGGTCACCTTCATCTCTTCATCTCCCTCGAAATCCAGAATAAAATAAGACAATGTTTAAAAAGGCACAGTTTACAAAGCTTGGAAATTTCTCCTCAAAAACCCACATCATGTACAAGACGCAAACAATCTCCGGGCTATTTGAACTATTTATCTATTGAAGAACGAAAAGAGGTTCACAAAGAACCACAGAACGGCCCACATGATTGACGTAAGACCGGATTTTCGAATTTCCAAGAATCTCAAAAATTCAGGCAGAAGAAGAGCAAAATAAGATTGCTAAAAATAGAGGTAAAACGAAACCGCGTATCGAATGAATTTTATTTCTCAGGAAGTTGGACGTAATATATCCGATATACGGATGAACGAATGTTCAATCCTGACAAGTCCTATTCTTATCAGAGCTTACGTTCTGCTGAAATCGATCAGGAATTTAAACATTGTTTTTGAGTAGGCAGTGCTTGTTGAAGTTTCTCGCCCTAGTGCCTTCCTCCTGTCACAAACCAGTACATTCGTGGTCAGACCACGACGCTTGTCAGCCACAGAAAATGGAATTTAGGGACTTTGATCAAGGACAGGATGCGAAGAGAGATAGGCCATCAGTCTATCTGCTAGTCTGCTTCTCCAAGCGGAAATGAGGACTGAAGCGGGTGGGCTGGACAAGGCACGCACTCACAGAATGGAGATCTTCCACGGCTAATCTATTCCCAGTTTGTGGCCTGTCAGATGTCAGATCTTCACCGACATGATAGATTTCACCTTAATGACGCCGGATCCTGGATCTCACGAACCATGACCACGGAAGGCGTGGCTCGTGGCCAACAAACATTTACTTTGTTCTCATATATTCAAATTCAAGTGCTATTGACACAGCGGCAGTTGCAATAGTGAATGTTGACATGACTTGACTTTAGCTTTGATCAAATATCCTCTTCAAACAGTTCCTCCCTGAGCCCCCACCGGGTGTTCCATAATATATTCAAGACAGTTGCGTTTAATCTTTTGATGTCACGGGATAACGATATTTAGCATGCAAGTCTTGACATATCTTTATTGTCAAATACGGGTTTCCGCCAGGCTACAGTGCATACACATATGTATCCGTGCGCTACTCGAATTTGTTCATATCCACGTCCATATTGACACAACAGAGTGAGACAATAGGTCGGCTGAAAAAACAAGGGACCCTTTCTGGCCATTTGATTTATTCGGCTTCTCGCTGCTGTAATTCCGTTGTCCCCATGCTTTGTTCCCTGTCTCGAGCCGACGACGTTGATGTATGGGCGAAATAATTTGTTGGTGGAAGAAATAGGGACACGAAAAAAAAACTTTTTTTTTCAAGGAGACCGAATTGCATAATGAAAAGATATTGGGAGAAAGTAAGGAGTTTTTAAGGAGTTTGGGGCATGATGGAGATGGGACGGAAAGTATTACGGTGACTTCGTGATTTCTGCCAGGGGAAAAATGCTCTCCTGTACAAACACGAAGCCACTTCGCCAAATCACGGCCCAATTGTCGGCAGTCGAGGCTCATCTGTGCGCTGCATGCGTGCACAACTGAGTTCAGTGTGGCCTACTCCAAAGTACTGTATTCCCATTGGACTTTCTCCAGGTTGAAGAATACAGAATACAATAAACTCGGCTGCCTTTTCCCCAAGTGCTGAAATCCCTGCTGTGAGCTTTAATAAACTGAAGGAGACCTAATCATATAAATTTGTTAGCCTTGTCACGAGCCGTGTGAATAAAAGATAAGGAAGTTTTGGGAGCTGGGATTCATTTAATATTCTCAGACTGTGGAGCGCGAATCTCCCTGCCAGTTGGCTTCCGTTCCTGTCATTACTCCAACTTGAGCCAGTTCTACTCAAGCTACAGAACTGAGGGCTACCACCTACTTTGTACTGTCTACCTTTAAGCTACCTATGGCGTGCTACGAGCAAGAAGGGCAGTTTGATTTTGATTTGATTTTCTCTTCAGAATACGCCGATCAGATGTAATTGTACTCTGCTTTCTACTTTCCCTTATAGCTTTTTCAAAAGAGAAGATGAAAAAGATCAAAGAAGCAGCAGAGAAATTTGAATATTCGCTTGACTGATTTCAGGGATTCCAATGGAATCAGATCAGACCTAGAATTTCAATAATTACATTCGAACTTCAGACGGAAACCAAGGACACAAGATTTAAAATGATTCAATTAGTCTTTTGTGGAGAGACTATTTTGTTCTGTAATCATAATCAAATTTCAGAAAGCGACCAATTACGAGTATCAGTTCAGAGTTGACATCTGGACCTCAGTTAACAATTTAATTACCTTTTGATGAAATTATTGAGTCTAGCTTGTTACCTTTCCACTTCAGGGCTTTCACTCGCGCTTTCTCCCGTATACAAACGCAGGCCTTGACGAAGCTCTGAAATAATAACCGCTAAAGTCAATGTATCTTGGGTTACCTACGTCAATAGGTACAAATTCCAATGCAAAATTTGACAGCCGTCAGTTGTCAAAGAACTCGGAACGCCGATGATTCGGTTCCGGTGCCTTCATATCAAAAGAGCAGCCAAACGGTTCTTTTGTGTGCGGATCACGAGTCACTTCAAAGTTCCCAATATAATCAGATAATAATACATATTCAGAGAGTAACAAAAGGAATCTACATGTAACGAGTTAGTACTCTTTGATGGAGCGCGTGTCGTTCGCTTTTCTGCTATCTCCAAATGCTATAGGTACATGCCTGGTGCTGCTTGGTCAATGGCCCTCGATCTTGATTATGCCTTGCATTGAGAGTGACATGGCAAATAACAGTTCAAATAGGATCTGAGTGCATTGCCTACGCTAGAAGCGACATACGAAGTCCAAAAAGACGTAGAACCAACCAAGTATAATTTAATTTGGAAACTTTTATGCATCAGAAAATACGGACAGTTGCTCAATCTCAATAAGAGCCTGAAAGCCGGCGTGACTATGCATCGCAGCCCATTGACGTGGGCGGTAAAAAGGCCCGGGTAACAGGCTAATATGCTCATCGGTCACATTCAGGAAGATTGAAGCATTCTTAATCCATAGATTCAACTTCCAAAATGGAAATCCATTGCATTTCACAGATCACATGAGTTCCCAGAAATAGGAATTATTTATGGTTTTCTTGGGAGAAAGAGAGCAGGAGATCTGAGAAATCTCATAACCTCATAACCTACCGCATTAAGCCCTGAGTAATACAAATGCATGAATTCCCAGACACCTGAATTAAAGATGTCTCTGAGAATGGCGTAATGTTGATCACAGTAGGCGCGCCTACGAGTCTGGAATCTAACGAACCGTAATTAAATTTGTCTACTGCGACAGCGGGTAATGGACAGAAGCTGACTTAGCTGATGCATGATGCATGCTCATCTTTGACTAATGCTAATTTCAGAATATATATGCTAATTTCCGAGCGGAATTAATTCCAGCTGCCACACCTAGCACTCACCTCTGTAGATATGGACACATATTGTTCGTAATTACAATAGAGTGCCAAGACCGGATACGGATTTCCCAGAACCCTAAACGTCGGCAGGACGAATAAATGAATTCATCTGTCTTTCTCTTAGTTCGTATGCCTGTCCTTGACCCAATACTGGCGTGCTGACTGACAAGGAGTACAACGAGTACACCTGAATAGTCTCTAATTTACATGTTGTTTGGATTATAACCTTCACTTTCATTGTTCCTTGTCCTCACGTGCAGCATGCAATCAGCATTTACAATACAGAAGCTAATTTGGTATTTTTGGAATGCACTGGCTACGGATGTTTTGGTTGGAAGTTCTAATTTGTTTGTAATTGGCAATAAGCGAGGACAGTTCGGACGAAATGGATCGAGCTAATTTTATTGCCATATTTGGATTTTTTGTAATTTTCGTCAGCTTAGTTGAGCCTCAGAATCCATGGCGGGTGAGTTTTAGCGTAGTTACTGAATTTGAATAAAATATGGGCATTATCGACGTTAATTAGCGCTTTTTTATTAAGACTTCCACGACGAATAGACCACCAGGAGAATCGCTTCAAGACGCTATTGATTGGCTTAATGAACAAGTCGGTAAGTAAAGAAATATTCATATTGGCGCTTGCATGCGTAATTTAGGAATTTATATTAAAAATTTTGCTCGGATCTGAATAGCATGGCTCATTGAAAATCAGCGAGAATGCCGAAATTGCTGTGGACGCCTCAGTCGACTGGAAAATCTGACTTCTAACTACCAATTCCGAATTAGCTATCTTGAACAGCTCACGTCAGACATGGTGCTAGCCATCGAAAGCTTGTATCGAGCCAACACGACGCTAACCAACCGTGTCAACTCACTCGAGAGCCAGCTTCGCACAGAGCGTAATCGAATTAATGAAATCCAAGTGCAAATTAACAGCAACGTGCTTCCAGCAATTGAGTCCCTGCGTGCAGCTGTTGAGAAACTCCAGAACGTGAATAAAATATGGAAAAACAACTTTAAAATAATCAACCAAACTTTCCAGCGGTTAAGGGAAAAGGTTACATTTCGATGGAGTCCCTTCGCTTAAGTACACTCAAGAAATCCTGAATAATTCCTAATTGCCTTGTATAAGCTCTCCGTATAAATTACAGTACAAAAGACAGACAAGACGCTGCAATAAATTAATTAAAAAGCATGTAGCATGTAATTCCTACTGTTCTATGCATAAGCTGGCTTTCACCCATAAGCCGTGTTTATTATAGCCCCCTGCTCGGCTGAGCCTCCAAAAGTCTCTCAACTTTCACTTGCTATTTCTCATTGGAAGTACTCAGAGAATTAAGGGCTACAGAAATAGGAAACCAGTACTAATTCTGTATTTAAAACTTGGTGGTAGCAGGTCGCTTGTGCCACAACAAAATGTCTAATAAATAATAAAAGCGGTCATTCTTTTACTGTATTTGATTTTCGCTCAATAAGAGCCTCAAAATTTGAATTCAACGGGCTAAAATATAAATTTACCAATTAACCAAAAGCAAAATTTCACCATGACACAATCGACCGCTAACTCAAATTTTGAAGTAAGCCCACTCAGGCTCACTTATACATACAAATATTTATCATGCATAAATGCATTTACACTCAAAAACTAAAGCCAGACCTAAATAGACATGAGTCCGTCCGTACATCTCTCTCAGGCTCTGACAGAATTCTCATGTAACCACCAGCCTTGGCTAATGAATACAGTGCATGTACAAGAATATTTTGATTAAAGTGCTTGTAAAATCTCCATGTAGAGTGCTTCAGGCAAAAAAATGCTATTTCCTGAAAATGCGGAAGAGACGCGAAAAAAAGTATTTAATTCAATTAATTCATTAAGTTGTACAGAAAATAAAACGAAACTTTAGCTTCAGTGTCAGATAACGCGAGGAAAGAGCTGCCAAGCTCGCTTGATTAATTCAGATCATGATACACAGAGTTTCAGTTTGGATTCTGGCTTACATCTCCGTTTTCTGTAAATGCCATTTAGGATTTAGAGGCACACGTGCCGGAGTTATTTGATATTCAAATGGCAACGTTAAAAACCAGTAATTAGGTAGGTAAATCTGTAATTGAACTTACAAGTCGAAATCGAGCTAACAAATTACTGTGTAACTGAATAGCCTTGAAATTCGGAACGGTTTGCCTAAAAGACCGGGGTTTCAGTATTAATAATACTTATAATGACGTTGCCTTATTTGCATACGAAAGTTCTGGATCCGACTCGCTTCCCGAACTTAATCCAGCCGATCCATTGTATTGCAGTATATTGTGTAACGTAAATGCTGCGTGACTAGTTTGCCGCAGTTTAGATCTGCTTTTTGTAATGCGAGCCCAACACTTCAGCCAGTATAAATACGCTCTCAATTTTCAATTTAAGTTAATGGATATTCCTTTCACAAGTCATTAGATGAGAATTGACTAGGGTTCATTCCAGAGATAGGCCGTGTCGGATGTCACTGTTGACTCTGCCGAGCGGATCGTCTGGAGGCTCTGATTAGAGAACTGCGTCCCAGCTCATCTTTAATGATCATTCATGTCTGGAGGTAATGAGCGTAGAAGATTTCAATCACAGCATATAACCCCGAGAGCACTTTCGGATCTCTGGAGCTCAAAATAGCCGTGAAATTCTGTTTTGCCAATTTTATAAAATTAAAAAATATTTTGTTAAAAAATTTATAAAATCATATTACGCCGCCCACCCACTTTCTATTCAATAGTTTGCCAGATACAAGTTTCACTGTCGTTCCATTATGGTAAATGCTAAAAATAGCCTTGAGCTCTAGTGATCTGTGTGCTGTGCACGGAAGTACCTTAACATTTCCCTACTTTCACTCGGTATCTCCAACTTTGCCTTGAGCGGCATCATTAATTTTCAAGCCATGTTCTTCTTCGTGCAGCAAACTTACATAGCAGCTAGCAGCAGCCAGGCACAATTAAATTATTCTAAGAAATTCTGCTAGACCGCTAGCCTATTTATGTTTAGACATACATCTGTCCCGGTGGACGGTCGCTTTGATCATTTGCCGTCAACTTCAACCTTGGACGTCTTTGCCCAGCATTTAAAACACATAAAACCTTCACCGACCTTAGACCGAGGTTTCACGGCTCATGAAAAGGGCCACGCCAATTTAGAAAATGGGCTCCGTTAACAGCCAATGATACTTCTAATTTATAATCATATAACAGCGTTTAATGGAAAAAGGAGCCTATAGAGCATTTATCGAAATAAATAAAAGCCCCAAGTTTCAAGCAAAAATTCTCCAAATACCAAACCCCAAATTACGGAGCTACAGAAGCATTATACTAACGACTTTCACCCTATGAAGATCAGCCGGCTAGGCTGCGTAGTACTGATGTAGTGATTTATTTGAATCAGAATTTCATTAGAAATTCCAAAGCAGAAGATTGGAATTTTGCGGCGAGAGCAGCCTCCAACATATCCTTCCGCCGGACGGATCATAATAATAATGTTCCGTAATCTCTGCCAAGTCGGGGCGCACTTCCCATTAGATTGTCATAGATCATTCTGAAGGGAAGCGGAGTGGAATAAGATGTGCTAATGGGCTTCTGGCCTCCACACACTAGACTCCACAGCCCATGCCACTACCAATCACCAAGCACTCAGGCGAAAGGCCAGGCCAGACGAGGCCACGTCTCAGCCTCAACACACGGCTCCCGTGTCTACGCAGAATGCTATTGACGGATTACCATAAATTTTACTCGCATGAACGAAATCCCGGTCGAACAAGTCTGGCATAATTTTTAATACGGTTTCTGAGCAATAATATACGCTCATATGGTCAAATGGACACATGCAAATGCTACGCACTACGTCAACAACTAATTATTGACCGAATTATAAATAGCGAACAACACGAATCTAATTAACGAAAATTCCAGGCTTTTGACAACAACAGTATGGCACGACGTCAAAGACGTAGAACCCTTAAAAATACGCCGAATTCGTTCAGCAATTACATGCCTGACTAACGCCTACACTATTTGTAAATTGTGAAACCACATATGCAGCGCGTGGCCAAGTGGCTCAGGCAAGTGAAAGTCGAGTGAAAGTGAAAGCTTGACAGACCCCGCCACTGTCACTCTTTTACCTACAAAATTGTATTTATTGTACCTGCTGTCCTCGCAACGGTCGCAAAAACAAGTTCATGAAAGCTTCATTTCATTTAGAGAATCACTTCAATTAACGTCAGTTGTCAATGTTTTGAGTGACGAGGTGCTAATGTCAAGACAAAGTTTGAAGTTAGTCAAACCAGGGCGCGGGGGCGACAGGTGACACACTTCGGTGAGATGCATTGTTCTTAAGAAGCCCTGACTCTGCAGTCTGTCACTTTATACGCCGAATTTTATGTTGTCCTCCTCCAGCCATTCCAGAGCTATGATGATTGATGAGAACTCTCATGATTCAACACACACTTCAATTACTCAAAATGACGTTTGGCTTCGTATTCATGCGTACCTTGAAGGGGGAAAGCGGTATTTCGCCTACGCCGCACGTTGCCATGCCAAAGCTTAGAGAAAGCAATGTGGCCATGCCCGCCGTCCTGTCATACTGTCATGTATCTCTTCCTGATGACAATGTGCCCATGATACATTGCATGAGAAAATGGCCTAAGTTTCAGGGCCCCATGAAACCATAACGAGGGCCTATTGAAAGTTCTGAAATGTTCTCGATCATTAAGTGAGAGAACGATTTGGAGAGCATTAGCTGGAAAGTTGGAGAGGGAAGAAATAAATTGATTTCTGGGTGACATCTTGGTCACATTTCAATAAATTCCTGCCCACAAGTCCCAAGTCCCTATTGATTTAGCAGTAAACATGACCTATGGTTCTCACAATGGGCTTGAGCCTGGGGAGAAAGTCGGAGTGAAAGTGTAGCGAAGAAGTCAATGGCACGGCCATAGCTTCTCAAGTGCTTCTGCCTTCCGCAAGGCTCTCAACGGGAGAATAACGTGTCAGTTATGGAGAGAGCCCAGAGGACCCTATTGAGAATTGGAGGTCCGTGGGGAGAGAAGTGGCTGGAGGCTGTGGGGCAGACGGAGAAAGCAAGCTGGGACTTAGCTCGGGCCTTGCCGGTCTGTGAAGTGCTTATGTCTTCCTTCCTTCCACCATTGCCTGGTGCCGGCTCATAAATTCACCTTAATTTGTTCTCCTGTCTCGGGAAAAACAAAAGGCAGGCAGGGTGGGGATGGGCCTAATCGAGAACCCTTTTGTCTCTCTTTCGGTATAAACTCAAACGACAAAACTATTTCCTACTCAGTTCGCACAAATTTACGACTGGAAATAAAGTTCAATTTTTATGATTTTGATAGGAGGGGGTTGTGGGCTTCTAGTGTCAACAATGTACAATAGGCTGCTCCCACGCGTAGTAAGCTTTGCACAGCTCTGCGCTCAAATCAAATTAGTTGCAAGTTGCATTCCTACAATTTATTGAAATAATTAACATGCACACGACCATAAAATGGCTCAATGTTTCTTGGCTTCCCCGAAACGGACAGTTTAATGCTTAACCTTGATCGCTTTGTTCAACGGCGTGGATGAAAGCCACTGAGAACCTTGGAATTTGAAATTCAGAATATAACTGTGAAGCGTGCATGCATTTCTGCTGGGAGAGTTGTAATGGCGTCCCTGGCCCAAGGAAGAAATTGTTGTCTCAATCTCTCTGCCAATATTTTATGAGTGAGAATAAATGAGGAGGGAGAAAGTTGTTTTATTTTTATATGCATTTTTTATATATTTGGCACTCTGCTCGCCGTTGTCTGGCTAGAGGGATGAGTCTCATTCCAAGTGCCAAGGGCTGTGGAGACGCGGAAGAAGGGGATGGATGAGAACTGTCAGCAGCCCTGGCTATAAAGCACAACAACGCTCTATGAAGGAATTGTTCTCTTTTGTCAACTCGCAAGGAAGTTGGACTATGGAGCTGTGATCATGTTATGTTTATGATTTTATAGGCTGCGTCCATGCCAGACTACCCTTCCCACTCGTTTTATGGACCAGTAGCCAAGACCATGGTCAATTGGACTCCTCGCAAAAATTCCGCATTCGAGTCATCAA
>VNWX01002684.1:0-11596 GCA_009869905.1 Ceratophysella communis | reverse complement strand
AACATGTCAATTTGTAATTCGCGTTAAAAACTTATCGAAATTACAAAGTAAATGCATTTCAAACCGAATTAAAACTAACAAAATTTATGAAATAAGAGTGAGATTGACAATTTATTGACATAAAATCTAATCACGAAGCCACTTTTCTGGATCGATTCTAGGTACTCTAAAATTGGAATACCACTTCAAATTGCATATAAAACAATGAAATCGTCTGAAATTTCAGAAGTACGTACTTTAATCGCAACCCAGTTTCATTTTTCAGAGTTTAGAGAAGTTCCACTTGCTGCCGACACCCGGTAGGTAAAGCTTGCAATTCCAAAATTTTTAAATGAATTATAACGTGTTTGTTTATTTAATGCTATTATTTGGTATAAAATTTAATACCAACAGTTTCGAAGCACCATGAATACAGTCAGTATTCTTTCGGCCATCTTTTTGATCGCTGCCCTGATCAATGGCGCCTCAGCAAAAGACGCACCTCACAAATGTTCTCATGTCATGAAAGACAGCAAACACGCCGTATGCTCTCTCTTCCCTGAATCAACGGAAGGGCCCTACTACGTCGATGACCAGGAAGTTCGCCAGAACATTACCGAAGGAAAGCCAGGTGTCCCACTGACGCTAACCCTGACTGTCGTAAACTTCACGACCTGTGAGCCACTCCCTAATGTAGCCGTCGACATTTGGCACTGCGACGCTCTAGGTGAATACTCGTCTTTCGTTGGGGTCACTTTGGGACCACCCCCAAGACCTTTCGATGACAAAACCTTTCTTCGCGGTATCCAATACACTGATGCCTACGGTATGGTCACGTTCTTCACTATTTTCCCTGGTTGGTATGCCGGTAGAACTGTTCATGTTCACATCGACGCCCATGTAAATCAAGAGAAGCACACTGGTCAATTGTTTTTCACGGAAACGCTCACTGCTGAAATTGCCCGCATGGAACCCTACGCTACGAGCAACACCACTAGACTAACTAATTCTCAAGATAGCATATACCTGGGCTCTGATGGTGCAGCTACCACGCTAAACCTTGATACCGTTAGTGGGGGTTACCAATCCTCCATTTTAATGGGGTTTGAAAAATAAATGTTCCTATTCCATGATTAATTGTATTTATCTACCGATACCGATGTGTACCTCCAATCTTATTCTGTGATTATAACTGTGATACCGAATTTGCAAATAAAAGATGCCAAAAGCTCTACACCCGATGTTCATCAAGTTTTATGTTGCAATTCCTTAAACTTGAGTTAACGTGAAAAAGAAATTTATATTTATCAATCTGAGACTGTTCGTTGAATGATAGCCCGATTCTTGATTCCAGTGTAATTGCCGACATGAAAATCAGTACAGGCAATTAAAATGTAGAAACGTCAAAATCTGGAAATTTAGAATTTCTTCGGGAATTCCTAAATCAATTGATCGTAACCGTGACCTATTTCTTCGGGTTTTATACAAAGCTGAAACAATGAAATTCAACAAGGTCAGCTAAAAATTGTCTGACAGACAGTTAGCTAAAGATAAGGAATCACCCAGTCGAGTATTTGTAAACAATAATAATAACTAAATACGTAGAACAGCTTGACTACACACATCCTAAAAGTTATCTGGCCTAAAACATAATCTGGTGATGAAAACGTGCGAATGCTCGGAAAATGAAATTGCTCAAAATGAAAATGCACACAAAGACAATTCTAGTATGTACAATAACATGGGGTTGATACATTGTACTTAAAACGCAACGCATCCTATTTTTGTAAAATCGAAAATTAAAGCCTGACCTTGGATGGTGTGGGATCGGAATCGGAAATTCAGTTTAATATACGAAATGTTTAGAAATTTCTCGAAAGACCACATGCGTACCTACATATAATCTTGATGACATCACATTATTTTATTAACAATTTCGATTAAGCAACGTTAGAATTATCAAGTCCATGTATTCGTCATATTGAGATATTTTATTTTATTTATTTCATATTTAAACATGCTTTTGAAATTCTGTTAATTAAATGCACTTCATTTGTTAATACATACTTTGGCACCATTCGATTAGAATTTTTCGTTCACACCATCACATATGTTAACAGAAATATCGTAATAATAGCATAACAGTAGAAGTAACATGAATAATTAGCAATTATAACATTGAATATTTCAACAAATTTTGATCAGTATGCAGAACCGTTACGTCCGGATCACCATTGAATGCATGGCGCCAGCCACACGACCATCTTCGTTTCTTTTTGAAATATTTGTGCTTCATGGACGAAACGAACCCAATATGGTTGAAGACCAGATTTGACACCACGAGCAGACTAGTGTCTTTGCAGAAGGAACAATGTCCAGGGTAGCGTCCACGAAGGCAATCTTGAATTTTCAGATCCGCAGGGACTTTCACCGTTCGGTCAAGAAGAAGAGAAACGACCTGTGGCACAACTTTTCGCTTAATTGCCAAACCAGCACCTCCGGTAGCAAAAAATACACCACAGTCATTATGCTGCGAGGATAAATACAATGCATCTCTGATAAATGACCAAGCGCCGACACAAACCGGAAAATCATCTTCATGAAGCATGATGAATTCAGCTTCACTTCGTGTATAGGCTGTCATTAGCGACGCTGCAAAGTTGTAGTTGAGCATTTGCTTCGTTCCCGTTCCTTTGTCAATTGTTGTGTTTAGGACTGATAGGGCTTCGGCTCCATGATTGAAGCTGATCGACACATTTCGGTTCGAAAATGAACTGTACAGATATTTGGTAGCGTTCAATACCAGTTCGTTTTCCGGAGATGAATACGAAATCACGTGTATTTCAATTGGCTTGGAATAAGGAGCACCCCAGCTTGAGGAAATTTCTTCAACCAGGGATTCCACAGTATCCAGGAGATATGTTGGATTTGCTGGCCGTAGAGCGGTCGAGATGGTAATGGCCACTGATACGTCTTTCGGAAGTCTTCCGCCGATATCTTCGGACTTAGCATAATACGTGGCGGTAAGAACGGAGATTGTGACAAACCAAATCCAGAAATTTGCTAAAAGTCGTTTCTTGTAATTGCAACTGAAAAACTTCATACGTCGTCGAACCTTGACTCCTGTTTGACTAATTGTACTCGGCAACTCTTTCCTTGAAATTTCACGTTGCGCAAAGATAGGTAGTAGTAATATTGATATCAGGAATGCTTGCAGATTAATTAGAGCGTTTGGAGGATAAGCTCGTATTTCTACAGAACTAAGGAAAATCACTGCAAGAGTTAGTAATTTCCGAAATGTATTCTTTTTAGTGCTGGTTGAAGATGAGTCCATTGTCCATACATATGCGGGTATTAACCAAACAGACGCTCCGGACGAACAGTCATGGAATAGATGACTTATGAAGACGGGATCAAAGTCAAATCGATGTGCACCATAAAATAGAGTAAATGGAATAAATAATTTCAACGCATAGGTCACACCGATGAAGAGGCAGAGTCCAGGAAAGTAAATTGGTTCTTTACGGTAAATTGAAATTAGGATTGTGATACCACCGAGGTGTAGCGTCAAGAGTAGAATATTCGGTGCAAAGAAAGGTGAAAGAAAAACTTGGAAAATGCTGAATCTTCGAAACACTTCGAAGGATGAGCTACAGAATTCGGGAATTTCCAGAATGGAACCCCATATTGGAATTGGATTATGCAAACCCCCGTTTGCTTTTGGTTGAATTAAGTAGAACAACACATAAATCAGCAAAATGGCTAAACCAGCGCGGGTGGCCATTTCCATTCCTATGAGATGAACAAACAAGGAATTACGTTAGAAATATTTTCCAGCTGAAAAATTATTTTTGCATTTCTATACAAATTCGCTAACTAAAATAAAGGATTTAAAGAAATACTCATCCACATAATGCATACCTATTTAAATTTCCATGATAAGACGCCAAACGCCACAAAGGAGAAAATTATTGTTTCGTTGCTGCGAATGATCAATTGAATTGAACACAAAACTGAGGACACTAAATCAGATTATGAAGTGTACAGTCTTCTGATGAAATTCACCGCCAAAGACATATTACTTACTAAATAGACACGACACAACAGTTGACAGTGTTAGCACGGGCCTTCAGTTTTTTTTGTTATGGGTACTGGCATTTCCATGTCGAATAGCCGTATCCCTTAGCAACAGTGAGAAAATGCAATAAAATTTATGAAAATATCTAATTCACTTAGACAACCAGCCAATTTGTACCAGCAAACAACGGCTAAAATTAACACGCAGTAATGTTTGAACTCGTTGAAGGCGTTTATATTTGGTACCCAGCTAATTTGAATTTTCCCGCGCTGAGTACCCATAACCCATAACAAAATGAAGGCCCGTGCTAACGCTGTTGTGTCGTGTCTATTTAGTAAGTAATATGTCTATGTTCACCGCACTAAAAATTTCTCATTTAAAACACCAAAACTATTGCCTGTACGCAAATAAATTTTTGAATCTCACAAATGTTAAACCTGCAGAATTATGAACCCATGTAGCTATGCATTTGTCCACCTAGTTAATTTTTACCCGGCTCAAGACTGGCAGGTTTTCCCTGCATAGTAGTGTTAACAAGTAGTGTAAAACAGACGGCATATGTTTATAGCGTAAGATAAATGCTACCTAGTAGGTATGCACTATTACGTTAAACTCAGGTCTGTGTTATACCCGTCTATTTTTAACTACACTCATACAGATTTATCACGTTTTCACTATCTTTGTATCACAAACAACCTAAACCACCACCTGGACAAAACGGTGGCTTCGGATAGTGTTCAGTGTAATATTCCTGTAACCACGCCTAGCGCAGAAGAGAGCTGATGATCTTGCCTGTGATTTAGAAGCTCTGTAGGTATAAATATTATTAGTCATTACTTTAGCGCTCCGGATATAAGATATACTAACGCTTACAACATTGCTGTACTAAGTTGGCGTGGCACGGCGTGGTGTGTGGTGTGGTATGAACTAATATACGAATAGAGTACGGTCTCTGAATTTTATTTAATCCTCGAAAAATAAGCTAGGTTTAGAATTAATTATCTAAATTCAAATGATGTTCCAAACAAAGAAGAAAATACATCTTAACTTTAACTTGGTTCCGGTGCGTAACTTAATTTGATTATGGATTTCTGTGTAGATGAACAATTCGTCGAAACAGCCAGCAGTGTAACTTAGAACAGTTTTCGTTTAACGTAGTTTGATTTAAGTACTGTACCGTGTTGGCTTTTTAATCATACGGCGTCGAGTTTGCATCTGTGGAACTACTTCTGGGGCTTCTGATTCAGCTTTCTTACGGCGTCGCTGAGCCTTTCCATTTGTATTGTTGCTGAGCTTTTCCTGTAAATCGCTGCTGGAATTTGTAGGTGCAAGTCCCGCGACCTCGTTTAAGTCCAGTTTTGGTTTCTTGATAATTGGGTCTTCTTCAGCAGGAGATGAGACTGGGTCACCGTCAGCAGCGGCGGTGATGTCAGTTTTATCAAATTTCGGCAGGATCCGGGTCTCTTCAGCATCGATATTAGGCATAATGATGGAAGCGTCAGCATCACCTCCGGTAATCGTAGAAATCGCAGTTTCACCAAGACATGAATTTGGGCTGACTATGATCTTATCTGGGTTTCGGTTAGCATTAGGTTCGTTTTTCTGACTGAAGTTAAGCGCTCCATCCGTTTCAGCAGCTTGAATTGAACAACGTGAAAATGATTGATTAGTATATGCTTGCAAAATGATAATTAACACAATATTTTTAATATCCAAAGACGGGTAATAATATAGATTCTGAAAACAACCTACCTTTATCCGATTTGAATTTCTTACTTCCGAATACAATTTTATCCTTATTATTTCCAGCTCCAGGCGTGGAAACAATAAACTCAACTTTGCGTTTCTGGCATATTTTTAGGTTATTATATTCGTTCTTGGAAGTTTGGGCAGCAGGAGCTCCAGCTGAAGAAATAGTTTCCAGTTCGGATTTCTGATTTTGACACGCCTGTCCAACTTGAACTGTGTCTTCAATGATAGATCCATACCCATGTCCATGATGAGCATGGTAGAGATCAAACTTCTGGCACGAGTACTTCTTGATTATTTCAAGAAGGAGCTTTTCCAGTTGAGTGTTGTGTAGCTCGTTTATTCCCGGAAGAGCGTAGAATCTGCTAGGCGTGCCCGGTAATTCCACCGCTAGCATTTCAAGGAGCTGAATCTATGAAAATGAAAATAGTAAATAGTACCACGTAGATATTAACTTCAAAATGAAATATAAACGTTGTTAAACTCCGGAATTATTCTTTTTAAACTGGTTGCTCTAAAGTAGACGTTTTGGTGTTAGGAATGCCAATAATAATAATTAAACTTCGCTTACGTTAGCAGATGGACGAGAAGAGCTCATATCCTGCTGCTCAATGCACGCTTGAAGTTCTTCCAAGCACTCCCGTTGAATTTTGGCCATTTTCTCGAGTAAACCACAGAGTGGCAACTGAGGACTACGCTTACAGTTACAGTTGCCTGGTTTAAGAACTTCATCGGCCTCTGGCTTCGCTTGAATCGTATCCTTTTCTTGCAACAAGTTTTTCAGTTTCAGTTTCTCCTCTTCCTCCTTAGCGCGCTACGGGTCAAATTGAAAGACGTTTGCAAAGTAGCGTCAGAAAAAATGTATCTGTTGTCTTAAGCAAGGTTCTAAGCACTTAACAATACCTTCCGATTTCTTTTTTGACGCTTGCACACATCACACAACGAAGTCACATCCCGGCCACAATTCACCGGATCAAACACTTCTCCGAAGTATTCAAGGATTTGAACTCTTCGACAAATATCAGAATTCGTGCAATAGGCCTCTACACGGTAAACGTTCTTTTTCAGTTGCTGGGCATGAAGTTCATCTTGAGGAGTTGCTATTCGAAATCGGGTATATAAATAGCCAGAATGTAAAAATCAATCCGAAACACATGGCAATGACGGCAGATCTTTTAAGTAACTAACGGTTTTTCTTTCCGGATATGTCGATGATAAATCCCACCCGTGAAACATCATTCGGGCTGTAGAGTACTATACAGTCCGCAGGAAGTCCATCTCGACCAGCTCGACCTGCTTCCTGATACAGACCTTCCAGACTTTTAGGTAATGTGTTATGAATAACAAAGCGAACGTCTGGCTTGTCAATTCCCATCCCGAAAGCAATGGTAGCACAGATAATCTGAATGGACAACAGGCAATAATTCGATTATTTCTGCTACAAAATCGATTTAGAAACAAGCATAACGGCTAGAAAATAAGGACTACTAACGTGAACTGTGCCATTTAGCCAATCGTCTTGTGTTTTTGATCGCAATTTATCAGGCAATCCCGCATGATAAGGAGCAGCCTGTAATCAATCGATCAATAAATACTATGTATGTACCACTTTTCTTCAAAATAGAATCATAGTCTTACTCAGCTCAGCCGTAACGTCACTTACCGAAAATCCCGCATTTTGAAGAGCCACAGCAACATCCATACATTCCTGCTTAGCTAAACAGTATATAATTCCACATTTGTCATAGTATTCACGCAGCTGAAGCAGGGCACACAATGCAGATGGAGAATACTTGAAAGCGCTTGCAGATAAGACCTCGTATCGCAAGTTGGGTCGGTTAAAGGAACAGAGAAACCATTTCGTTGTGTTTATGTTCATTTTTAATTGGTTCAGAATTTCCTGTCGAATATTGACGGTAGCAGTTGCTGTAAGAGCCATCATTGGGATATCCTTATACTTGTAGCGCAACTGAGAGATCTTCAGATAATCAGGTCGAAAATCATGACCCCAATGAGCTACACAATGTGCTTCATCCACAACAAAGCGACTAATCAATTTTTTTGCATAAAGACTGTCCATTGCTTCGGTCATTTTACTTCGAGAATGAGCCAGTCTCTCCGGACACACATACAAGAGCTTCACTTCTATGAATAAAAAAAATATTCACGCAATTAAATGCGAATTGAACCTATAGAATTATAATATTTGATTGAATATTATTTTATTAACTTGGCCTTTGGGAAGTCAAATCCTTGTATACGGCTGCTTCGTATTCAGGAGTTACTCCTCCGGACAAAGTAGCGGCGTTAATCTACAATTATTATACTGTTAAGAAAGAGAGCCTTGCCATTTGTAAGTTAAAGTTTGAAGATAAACTATGCTTACTCCAAGGCGATGAAGTTGGATAAGCTGATCGCGAATCAGAGAAATAAGCGGTGAAATCACGAAAGTAACACCTTGATTCATCACAGCCGGTAGCTGGTAGATCAAACTCTTTCCACCTCCAGTAGGCATAAGCACAAACGAATCATGACCCAACAAGGCGGCATTCAATGCTTGTTGCTGTAGTGGTCGAAAGTCCTGAAGCCCGAATACTTCTTCCAACGTCTTTATCAATTATCAAGTAATATGGTTTCAAGTTTTACGATTTCGGCAGTCAGAAATAAATAAATATAGGTCAGTATAACAATGTATGTATGTGCCGTGCCGACTCACAGATTTCAGGAATGCAGAATGAGGGAACTCTCCGACAAATTCATCAGTTAGTCCATGATTATGATTTATTCCGTAAAAAATTCCCATTGATAGCTGGTTTGGATTAATTCCGCCTTGTGTACGCGACTGTTAAATTTAGTTGTAGAATAATAATCTTTAGGCAGCTGATTATTACTGGAAATACTCACAACTTACTACGGTATTTTTCCGAATAATCAAGAAGCTTTGCATTCATAGTCCTGAATCAAAGTAACTATAAGACTGACTAAGGTAGAACTTACCCGTTTTCTTTTTGCTGGCACTTTAACTTCGGCTACAGATGCCCTTGATGCCATTTCGTCGTCCATGTCGTCCTCCGGAAATGTTCCGGTAGTGTCGAAAACATTGGATGCAGAAGCAATCACACCTGGACCATCGATTAGAGATTTCACTGGAAGTTTAAAAAAAACTATACAATAATTCAAGCAAGTTTCAACTTCCCGAAAGCGTGTCAATGTTATTAGAAAGCTGAAACTGAAGTACTATCAAAGCCAGTAAAAACAGTGACCGGTGAGAAAACAAAGGTTTAGTGTAGGTACTGATGAAATGCAGTATTGACGTTTTTCAACGGATTGCTCTACAGTCATGAAATGAATTTGTTATTCTGCATCAAGATCCCTGTTATGAGCTACCAAGCGTATTTCGCCTTACTTCTTCTGGAATAGAAGTCAGGCTGCGAAACAAGGTCGATGACGTCTAAGACAGCATTTGCCAGACGCGGCGCCTCCCCCATGTAGACAACCTCCGGGCTGTAGTTATTGTTGTTCTTAGTACGTTGCTGCTGTCGTGACCCACTTCCAGCAGAACCCTTGGCTTTTCGACGCTGATTCGCTTGTTTCCCGGCAGTCATTTCTGCGTTTTGGTTTTGTTTCTGGCCACCAACTGTCTTCTTGGCAATATTTGACAATTTAACATTCATTTTCAGTCCTGGATTTGGTGTTTCACTAACTCTGGAAAAATAACACAATTTGAATTTACTTAATTGAAGTGAGCAAAAATACTTGGATTGGATAATCAGTTCTCGTTCTGTATTCTCGGTGTTTGGCTGAATACCCAACAATCGATAACAAAACTTACCCAGCACAACCGCTTGGTGATTCAATTATTTTATCCGATGGTCCAGCTTTGTTATAATCATGGTCTTTTGCAATAATTTGTGTCAAGGCTTCGTTGATTTCAGGGGAGCGATTTGCCTTCTGGAAAACAAACTTGCGTTTAGCCACAGTCTGACTTGAAACTTCGTTCGAATTGCCCGTAGTAATATCAGTTAATTGGCAGGCAACAATTGGCTCCTGGTCCTGATCGCCTGTCGCAGTTGATGAATCCATCCTCAAAACACGGAAGTTTTAGCAGCTAAAACCTACAATTATTGCCATTCGTTGAGTTGGAGTATAAGATAGGTCATCAAATCAATCAAAATCAATACGTAAAGTAACATAATTATGCCGTATAATTTATATACTAATCAGGGAGACTGTTAAAGTCGTCGGATCATTGATATTACAGATACAGTATTATGTATACTGTACAAGCATAGTAAGTCATAACTTTTCGACGAAAGTACAGATTCTGATCAGGGGATACCGGTGTTTGTGATACCGGTCAAGCCCAGCAGCAGCACAGCAAGCATCAAACCAACAACCAGAAGCAAAGGACATACGACATACCTAATCAGTAAGTCAAGTAACGTAACAATAGTACAGTATGACTTATTGACGCATTAGCGCAATATTTGACATGACGGCGGCGCCGCTGCACTGTTCATATACACATATACAAGACACCTGATGGAGAGTCAAGCAAAATAAATGCTACTTACCTATTAGGGAGTTAGCGTTCAGTATATACCTGTACAGGGTGCCCCATATCACTTGTCGCCATTGTTAGGATATGATATACCCCTTCTTAAGTCGTACAGAGTCATGGTCATGGTATATAGCAAATTAAAGCTTAAATTATGGATCTCATGGTGCAATAGTATTTTAAGATCGGCTACAAGTTGCAAGCGACAAGCGACCGCTGCAGAGCGCACGAGAGAGAAAGCAGCCGAGTTTTTCAGCTCCTCTTGCGTTTGGCGTTCGGTGGAAGAGCGAAAAAGCATTGTATATGCATTCTGCATTCTCTCTACCGTACGCCAAGCCAATACGTGTAACTCGACCTTTCTGTGTCCAGTTCCAGTTGTCGATTGAGCTTACTCTACGATATGGAAATCCAACTAATTGTATACGTCATATGCTCCAAACGGCTAGAATCCAGTTTTTTCTCTTCTTTGCGCTGAACAGGTGCCGCTTGCAAGCGATCCTAAAGAATATTGCACCATGAGATGAGCTAGGCTTTAATTTGGTACATAACATGAACCTGCACGACCTTGGGGCACATGATATATGATATCCCAACGGCTACAAGTGATATGTGCTACCCTGTACTTACGACTTACAGAAGACACTCGTTACTCGTGCGTGACCGCAACCATTACAGTCAACAGTATTACTGCAACTGTGAACTGCGACCATTTGCCGTGCGTAAGTTTGGTTTGATTAAATAAATAAAATAAAAAATAAAATAAGTATCAGAACCTGGTGTCTGGTGCTAGATCACAGATTTGGTTACCTATCTGACCTTGACTTTGCTGTGTTTAATGTCAAATGCGGGTGAAGTGATCAAATTCTGTTAAGCCGCACCAAAACACTCCATGTTTGGACTTTTTGACGACAAAATGGCGGAGACGACGGCTTGTCAGTTTCAAGAAGAGGTTCACGCACACGCGAGTCGCACTGCCAACTGTGGACGGGCGTATTTTGGACGTAACGACGCAACAACGGCGACAGATCGAAAGGAAAACGTGAAAAAAGGCGAGGAGAGCGAGAGGAGAGAGAGAGAAGGAGGGTATGTATGGTAGGTCGAGTTGATTGGTAGATGGACGAAGCGGGAAACAAAATCAATGCTCGTCATTATTTTCAAAACTCAACCTCGCTCCTTTGTTTCATCAGCAGAAGCAGCTAAGCCTGCTGTTGTCGCTATCCTCGCCGCCATCG
>VNWX01002683.1:0-11598 GCA_009869905.1 Ceratophysella communis | reverse complement strand
TGAGTTGATTTGAAGCTCAATTTTTGTGAATGACACAACAAGACGAGGACGTTGCAATTCGGGTTCCATGTTTTCAATGAATGAATCGAAGGCATTGGAAGCCCCTGACTTCTTGCTCACGGCCTGACCTCTACTCTGCAATTCTATTCAGTAAAAATGAAGCCAAGAAAACCTCGGTTGGTCTTATTGAAGTTGTTTCTGTCACAAACATCAATTCCCACTTGTTGACAACAAAAAAAGGCTTCTCAATGTGGGACTCTCTCATAAAAAGATAAAAGGCCGGGTTTTGGTGGGTTTTGTTGTTCCAGGGAAAAGATAAAGACTTCCACCTCGGTTAGGCAGGTAGTTAGATAGGACTTGGTCTGTCTGGCCACTGAAAACATATGAGACAGTGTTTTTCAAGAGCTAGTCCCGTGTACCCACCGGAATTCCGTTTAGATGTAAACAGTTTTTAAGGGACAATATAGTTTTTTCAGGGTCCAGGGGGTTTTCTTTAAAAACTGGGAAGATCAAAATTCTTGGAATTGCATTGAAATCTGGAGCAGGGTTGCACGTTGCACTTTAAAGTACAGCACGCGATTTGGTAATTCCAGGTAAATACTGCTACCGAAGCACGAACTTGGGAAATATACAATCTGCACTCTCGGCAGTGCAGAATGTAAGCTTAGATGGACCTAGATTAGCTAAGCTCAGGTACCATATCATTCATAATTATGCTCATCAGTAAGAAGTGCTAAGAATATAAGCGTTACTTACGAACAAGAATTTATCGCATGTTGATCTAATTTTTAATCCGAGCGCTCTAACCAACGAAAAACCGGATAAAATTTAAGAAATGATGAAAATCCTGAAAAAATATTTGTAATTTAATATTCTAATTAAATATGCTAATTAAATATTCTAATTAAATATTATGATTAAATAAATTAAAAATCTGTTAAACTCGGTAATTTCTATTTTAGAAGCCAAATATACGATAAATTGATCGGTTACATAGGAATCACCACCCTGGTCACAATAATGCAATAATGCCGAGCTTAGACTTAAAGAAGCTGGCGATTAGCTTGGGTAGATATCTCAAATTCCAGAAGCATTCTTTCCGTTTTCTACGGCTCAAAAATGTTCTTTCTATTGACCGTAAGTACTATTTATTCTCAAGGAATTTCGAGGTAAACAAAGTCCAATGTCCAATACCTGACCTAAGCTCAGGTAAAATCCAAAGCCTCCAAGGTCATCTCGGCATTCAAGGAAATCCAAGATCCAAGTCGTAAATCTCAATATAGAACAGAAGATCAAAAGGCTCAAGAGTGTATGCATCTGTAAGACGAAGAAGCCGTAGAGTAAACTAGGTATTCCGATGAACCCAACAACTTATATAATTCTCTTCTTCTCGTTGAAAACAATTTCAAGAATTCCAGTTTTCAGTTCGGGGCCCCCATTAAGTAATAATGTGTTAAAGTCTACAGTGAACCGCACCGGAGAACTGATTTATGGGGGCAAAGAAGTGAAAAAATAAAGTAGAATAAACTAATAAATTAAACTGGCTGCTTTTCTTAAGGTGGCAGGCGAGGGTAGCAAAGTTCACACACACCGTGTGTTGAGGTCATGTCAAGGGTGGTGGTCCTTCAAGAAGATTCATTCAAGCCTAAGTATTTTTACTTAGAAAATGACTTTATTCAAAGCAGTATTTAGCTTAAGATTTATGTTGGAAACGGCGCGGCGTCAAACGCAGAGTTTTAGACGTTATTTTAGTGTAACTTTTAAATTTTTTACCTCTTTTGCAACATTTTGGAAAAAAAGGCTGTTTCATAGTTTGTTGTTACTACGCATTAGCTTTCGTATTCGTAATTCGAACTGAGGATACCTCATACGCAGTCGGCGACACGAAATTAAATATATTCGTAAATATAGACTTATCAGACGAAATTCAAGGAAATATATAATACCTATTAAAATGCACAATAACAATGAATACGATGCTCGAATGTAAACCTGAGCCAGAAAATATCCAGTTTGTCAATTAAACAAAATGGAACCTGAGTTAGAGTCAAGTTGCACGAAAACACGAGGTATAGAAAAAGGCCAAATCCGCTCAAATTGGTTACCCAAGCCACCGCAGCAAGGTTGAAAACCTGGTAAATTGAATCAAGAATTGAACTCATAGGTTTTCTACGAGACGTTTCCCAGGTTTCAATTAAATTATGTATACCTTCTGGAATAGGTACTCGTTTTTGTGGAAAATGTGGGTATAATGATATCCGAGTAGAAACAGAATCGTGTAGCATAATGATGCTCGTCAGCCCTCGTTTTCCATACGCATTCTACGTCTAATCATTCCAATTAGGGTTTAGCATCGATGCAGGCAAGAGTTTACTTGCGAATTGCAAGGGGGGAAAGGCCATTGGTCGCTGGATTGCGTAGGTATGGATTTCTTTGAAAACACATGCTGTTTGCGTGCTACAGATTCCAAATATGCTGCATGATTTTTCATCTAGAATTTTCGATTTTGTGCTCGGTTTGCTCCAAGTCAGCATCGCCATAGTGGAAAAAACATTCTAGAACAATTGCCATTTACAACCTACCATGATTCTCTTTTCTAATTTAATTCCATCCGTGCCAAATCAAAACAAAACGAATAAATCACACTCCAAACTTCCAATAAATACATTACTAGGCATACATCATTGTTCTAATTATGTTCTCGGCTATTTTACTGAAATATTAATTTCAAATTTTGCTTGAATTTAAATATTTTCCTCCTTTTCACCATTAAATTCAGAGCTTGATGCGGTAAAACTTGTACCTAAATTAACATTCTCTTATTTCCTTAAATTGCATGTAGCATGCAGAATTTTAACTGAAGCAAGGATGTTCTCACAGATTTTACCAGAACTTCCTTACATTCAATTTTGTCTATATTTACATTGTTATTAAATTTTGTCGTTATTAAGGAGTTCTACAGGTTTAGTGTTCTGGAAATATATTTTATTTTTAATAATAAATTTTTATTGGGAACTCATTTCCGCTTAGTTTAATAAAATATTTTTTCAATTTAAATCTTCCGAATCTGTAGTCCCAAATAGAATAAACGATCAATGTAAAATAAAGTGAACTCGTTGTACCCATTTATTTGATTGAATCATGATTTTACTAAATATTTATTTCCTGTTACGGGCGATTCTAAATAAAAATTCAGTCGTCAACTGTCAGGGAACACAAATCCGTCGAGACCTCTTCCTCACAATTGTAACTGTTATGAGCATCTCTTTTGACGTAAAAAGTGCCGAGGAATTTATTAGATTTCTCAAGACTGAGCAAAATTGACAAGGTAAACCACTCATAACCTGGCTCAACGTGCACCTCACGTGAAGTATATTATTATTTACGTTTTTTATTACTGACTCTAGCATCTAGGAAAGTGAGCAGAGCGTAATTGAAATCCTTCAGCAGAACCATTACAATTCAAGCAAGCCCTGCTTCAAATTACCTGCTTGAGTGTGAAGGTGAAACGACTAACGTCACAGAACTTTCGACATCCCTAATACACTTACTGTTATTATTTAGAGGCAAATCATTATGAGGCTGCTTAACGGGCAAAACTATAAAATTAAAACTCATTTCAATTATTCTTTTATTACACGGCAGTTATTGATTGTGAAAATTAGTTGCGTCATAAATAATAACAAGGCTCTGTAGCGCTGTAGTATTGTGAAATACAATACACGTACCTATTTACTCTAAATTCAATTATTTGACAGCTCTAAATTTACGCTCGTTATTTCAGGTATGCGAATGCTATTAACCCAATTCAGTTTAACATTTGGATGTTTACAAGTATAGCGCTAGATGCAATTGTAATAAATGCAGTGAAAGTTTGCTTTCACTATTTACGAGCATGGCGACTGCTGCATCTCTAGTAAAACCAGTTTAGAGACATATAAATAGCTTGGGCAAACACTTTCTGAAATCCTATAAACCATTTGCACCGCCAATAGTATTGACCATGAATCGAAGTACCCTTCAATCCTGATCTGGGTCTGTGCCACGATCAAGATAGCGAGCGTGCCTAGTACACTGCTCAATTCAAATTCAAAATCTTTAGATTGGATAGATTCGTTGGTAGAAGAAACCGACAAAAACCCGGTGCTCTTATGCTCTGTCTGAGGCTGCACGGCATTGAGTTGGAGTTGAAGGGTCAGTGCAGTGTTAGGCTGCTCTGAGGAGAGGGCCCTTGGTTCTACCGAGAGCTGAAAAGAATCTCCGGAGCACAGATGATGGATGAGTGGAATCCGAGACTCCGGAGATGCGACCGAGGGGGTGAAACGCAGCCTCGAAGCAAAAGACGGGATTTTGGTAAAAGGAAGCCTTCAAAGAAGGAACACCTGGCCTTTCGCTTTTTTCAAAGATGCTTTTTTCCTGTTCTAAATGTGAAGAACACGAGCCATTGCATCTTGCATTCGGGGGCTCCCATTCTTCACTCAAATTTTATATAGATCACGGAAAGACCCTTTTGTCTGGGTTAAGTTATTTCGACAAGTAGGGTCTTATCTGAGAGTCCTGCGTCTGTGCGTCTGCACAACTTTAGACTTTTTATATAAACTCGTGTGAGCATATCCTCTTGGCGAATCTGCCCTTCGTCAATTTCTTGAGCACTGGATAAACCAAAAACTGGATCAACCAAACTTCGTTTTGAGGGTGAATTTTAAATTCTTCATTCAGCGAGTCCACGAATTTTCTAGAATGGGATAATCAGATCACAATTTCCATAATGCATTTCTCAATGGTTTGATTTCACTGTAAAATGGCCCTAGATTTATTCCAATGGTTTTTGTGGATCAAGTTCTTAAACTTACACCGCACCGAGAAAACTTTGCCTGCTGAGCGCTTTATTTTGTAATTTTCAGAAAGAGGAGCCAAGTCATGTTACGAGCCGAGGGACCCTTCGCTTCTAATTTAAAGACGTGGGGAAGGGGAGAGTAGTGACTTGGTGTGACATGACATGACAGTCTTGACATGGAACCAGCAGTGACGGAGTTCTGCTCACAGCTCACCCCAATCCAAAGAATGTCAGACTTTCGTTCCAGCTCAATGACAGAAGTACTTGAAATTCCTTCAATTCTAAATTCCATGGACATGAGCATACAAATATTCCGAGTTAAAAATGTACATTTTAAAAATGAAGCTCAAAGGAATGGTCGACGATTTGCTTGGACCAGTGAATAGTAGTCTTCTACAAGCATAGCCATAAGAAGCCTTACTTGTCAAATAGATACCTTTCTGCAGAGCGAATTAAAAGCCATCCTTGAAAAATTTGTAAATCAGATCAGCTCATCACCCGGAGCCAAAACCATGCAATCAAAATGCTCTATTTACAAAGCTTCTTTGCACTAATCCGTGTAACCCTAGCCCAAATTTGACGACCTTGACAGTCATTCCCCCGGAAGCCCGTAGCCGATCATAAGGAAGCTCCTTGCCCAAAACAAGGCTTTGAATTATTGGTTCTTGCTCTTAAGTGAATCTCTGTTGGACGACCTGACCTTTTCCAAGAGAATTATTTGATTGAGGCAGAGAGTGTCCCCATTGCTTCGTCAACTGGAGGCCCTGTTCCATTGACTGTTCATTCAAAGATTTCCAATTGAAACCCCTCTCCACCTTTGGACTTGGAGAGGAAATGGGGAGACCCTTCTTGTCTATTCTTCGTCGTCTTCAGATCTCTGTGCCACAGAAATTCCTTTTCACACAACGCACAGCTTCCCCTAAATTTCTATTATCATTTTCATCCATTCAAAGAAATAAGAAGAAAAAAAAACACCCAGCTGCCTTTGGGTTCTCTTACCGTTTTATTTATGAAACTTCCATTGAATTGAAGACGAGAGTGATTTCCTGTGACGACGAGGTAATAAGTGAGACCAAGCCTACCAATATAATAATTCCAGTTCATTGGCAATTGTACCTAGGTCGTTTGGCGGAGTTAAATTTAATTTCACAAATATTTGTGCCGATGCTCATGTTTTCTTGCGAAATATACATGTTAATTGTTCGATTTTTGCATCTTCGTTCAGCTTTTTATCGAATAAGCATAATACATAGTCAAATCTCAAATGCTCGGACCAAAAACGCGGAACTTCAGTTGACCAAGAACCCGAAATTGAAGATCACTTTGCTTCGCTGATACACGCAAACGAAATAGACCCCATTTTCAAGGTGCTCTGCTCCAAATTTTAAGAATGCAAAGGCAAAATGCACCCATGTCAAATCTTTTTCTAAAGGAGAAAAGAAAAGAAACGTTGATTCTAGCAAAAGAAAAGCGAGCCCATTGTATGATTGCCTTTTGTAGTAGACGCCTGATTAGAATTAGAAAACCCGAGCCGGGTGCATTTTCTCGGTGGAGCAAGTTCCTATTGAGCAACAGTGGGGTGTATCGTGTATCTGTGTTCATGGTGTTGTTGGGGCCATTGAACAGTGGGGCCTTAAGAATGAAAGAGTGTCAACTGGGTTTCGTCTAATGGAGTCTGTCGAAATTGCAGAGGCACGCTTCAGGGACACACCACGCCTCACTTGACTTAACTAACTCGATTAAACTGTCTGGCTAGAATTATTACTCCAATTTTCTAAATTCAAGACCAGACGGACGCTGTCAAACAGTCGGAAGTCAATTAGACAATTTACCAATTTACAGGCTAGACGTGTGTTTTATCAGACATTGGAGCATTTCATTTTAGCGCAGCGGAACGAAATATTCCAGAAAATGAGACCTTTAGGTGGATTTGGGTTTTATTTAAATTATCAGCTAAAGCGGAATTTATTTTCTATTCAAGTCGTAAACATTTGCATGCATTTCCGCAGATACGCAATAGTAAGAAAAACACGTTGACTTTGTTTATACGTTTTCTATGAAGTCAAACCAGTATTGCATTTTATTTTCCTTGATTTAATGATAAGCACGCCGTCATGCCTGGACTGCATGTGAACCTGACTCTGACCTATACGAACTGAGAACTTAGTTGAGCCAAACAGGGTTTTTGTTCCGCAATTCATTCATGCCATTGTTCCGTGTATAGTTTATGACACGGCCTGAATGGGGCTGAGCTCGAGGGGTATCGAGAGTCAATATCAATAACTCTCGACTTCCCCAGTGCATGAATTCCCGAATTGTGGCACTTACCTTCTGCCACTAAAACTTTTACGACTATTACTTTCTCGTAAAATTGACACTCTTCTCAATTGGACAGAGACGTCGTAAACATTAGCAACAGGCGAGGGGGGTGCAAGAGGGGCTCGCGAATATACGGTGTGTCAATGGAACGGATACTGGTGTTTTGAGCTTGAGCTTGTATTGCATATTTATTGGAGAGGCGTGCAAAATTAACTGTGCAAACCTAATCGGCTTTGAACTGAAACATGTAGGATGCATGTATGTACATTGCAAAATGTATCTGTTATACGGCGCTATTGTTATTATTTATCATGCCTGAACTCCGCATTGGAGAAGAATTAATGGCACATATCAATCTACAATTTCATGAATAGCGATGGATCGAAACCACTCAGACCTAACTGACAACGTCTAATTGACATCCGATCTTTCCGGGTTCAGCCAGACCAAGAACTAGCCCTTCGTATAATGGATTACCCGAGAAGCCAGACAACTGATGTATACACTTTTGCAAAGGAGTCAATTTTCGCATCCTTGCGAATTACTTCTTGGAAAACCGTCTCGTCTAATATGCTGGACTGCTCAAAGGTCCTTCCTGTTGCAATACCTAAAATCCCTTCGTCCTTGCGTGGACTTAACGAGCAAAAAATTCTGCCGGCACACGTCAAGTACCTGCCCACTTAAGTCGCTTCGTTTACAGCACAACAACGGAGCAAAGAGCATCTGCAGTATGTAAACACCATTATTCTCATGGAGTCCAACACAAAAAAATAAAGCGGCGCATAATGAGAGGCTTTGGATTTGGGAATAATAGGACTGCATCTTGACAAAAAAATCCCTTCAAAATAATGAAGTCGAGTGGACTTTCGATTTCGATCCAGGCCTGCAGCCGGAGTCAAAGTCAGCTTGCACCATCGAAACCACCCCCGTTTTTTAAGGCGGCAGGTGCTATGCACATGTAATTTTTACCCGTACAGTACCAGTAAAAAATCTAAACGGTTGTAGTTTCAAAGTCGAAGTCTTGAGAGGCAAAATAAATAGTATTATTAAGCTATAAGCTCTGTAGTGCAGGCTGAAAAACTTCGTGTCGCTGTAAATGCTTTCGAGTGGATTTTCAAGTCCCCAAAATTGCATGACTTTTCGTTGATCTTAACTTGAGACTTTGACTCGAGCCTTATTTTTTGTGAGCCAAGCTGGTAAGCAGCAGGATAATGATGATCTCTATTATTCTTTCTCATTTACTAACTACTGAGACTACTAGCGGAACAATTACTGCTGTAGGGACGACGAGAACTCTTGCGTGGCCCGTGTCAGCCCCAATCCTGAAAGTGTGCCATGTGGCAGACGCCTTAGAAAGCTTCCAGCTTCGAAATAACTCTTTTTTGTTGTGTTATTTCTTATTTCTTTTCTTGAAGATCTCTTGCAGCCAGCCTCTTCTTGAGTGCAAGAGGGTCAGTTTTTGTTCCTTTTATTCTATTTTCATATTATCATCATCTTCAGTTTTTTCCTTTCTTTCGTGGTAACCGTCCGTCTTTTAAGAAGGCTCGTGCAGCAGCTGGCGTCTCTGGAGGGTAAGTGGTAAACACGGACACGGACCTCGAGTCACCTGTTCATCAACGACTCTCAGCATGGATTTGGATTACAGCTCGTTAAATGCAGAGCAGGAACTATTTAAGAGACTACACTTGAAACGGACATGGTCCTGGGCATGTGGTCAGGTAAATAGGAAGTTAATTACAAGATCCGGAGCAGGTTTATTCATCTTAGAATCCAGGGCAATGGACGCTTCAACGTTTTCAAGCCGAGACGCCGCTAATGTCCGTACACCCAAGTTTTCATTACTTAGCGTCCGCTACCGAGATCAAGGAAATGCAGCTACGAAATACATCTATGGGCAAAACCATATTGTACGCCTAAATTTATCAAAGCACTTAATTTAATTCGCAGGTGAATTTAATATCACTGCTCATTGCTCAATCACGCCCACAACAAGCGAAATATTCAATTTTGAGCTCTAAATAAATAGCTTGGCTCGCCTTGAGCTCTAAAATTGACCCATTGCGGAAGAAGAATCTAATTGTAGGTTAGATTGCGTGCTATCTATCGCATGTAAATTTTGCCTTATGCTACCTGGCCGTCTTTGTTTGCATGTATTGTTTTAGTTTTAATAATTTAAGTTCAGGAAGCCGGTGGTGGTCCGTTTTGTAGCAACCTGCCGTCGTAGGTTAATCATCAGACTCCCAGACACCTGTTGTTCTTTGTGTCGCATCCTTCACCCTCTGCCACCGACCTTGGCTTTTCGAAAATCATGCCGTGTTTTCGTTTCATTACGCTAAACCACCAGACCATCCGACCTACCTGTGTTTTAAGTATTTTCTCGCTAATTACTAATTAGTCGGCGCGACTGTTTGGCCTTTAATCAAAGAGGAGAGGTTCATTTTACTAGATATCCTGTACGCCCTATTTCCGAGTACCTAACTCGAAAGCATCATCAAAAGTAAAAATCTGACTACGGCCTGTTGTTTTATGAGAATCCCATACTTCGCCCCTAATTGGAAAAGTGGTTTAGTAAATACGAAATACGATGGAATTGTAGATTTGGATCAAGGTCGACTAGTGAAACCTAAGGTGATATTGTTGAGGTGGTTCTGTCTGTCTAGACTAGACAAGATGTGCACGGCGTCTGCACGTGGAAACCAGATTTGTTTTGTATACAGGACGAAATATACTGGAATATTTCTGCTTCTGGCAGTTATTATACGGAGTATATACCTGCTTTGATGCTTATGCGGAGCTGAGGCTAAATTTGTATTTTAAACTCATGCTAAAATAACGAGACGAGCTAAAAATAACTGAGTTTCCGACAGGGAAATGAACTATTTGTACACTTATGATCGGATTATGTAAATGTGTGGCTGGAATTGGGAGTAATAACACTCTTCACGTCGTTAGCATATTTTATCTCTTATCATCCGTTACGTTTGCTAGTGTCCAGAAGGCTTTGAATATAAATTTTGTATTTTCTCATCTTCAGTAAAGTCCACTGTCACTCCAGAACTCATAGCGGAAAGGAAAATAGAACCTCCAGCTGGAAAATAAAACGAAAAACATTCGGTGCCCAGTGCTTGTTTTATTTTGCATTTAAGCTGAACTTGCATTATTCCAATCCAATGCCCGGAATGAGATTCTATTGGATTAGGCGAGTGAACGCTCTATTTCACAATTCTTCTTCTAGTTCTATTTTAAGCCGTTTCGTCTAGCCGAAGCATCTATGCAAATGGAAATTGCACTACAGGCTGTAAATGCATGGGGCGTTTCTCGGGATATTACTCTGTCAGTCTAGATCTTCTCGGCTAGTATGTCTGGCTAGATCTAGGATCGTTCCGAGGCTGATAATCCTGATTCATTTTTGCAAGGCTTGCTTCGAAGACATATGGCTCCTGAATCCAGAGTATGCCTGGGTGAATGGTCTTTTAGGGGATTTTTTGGCAAGGGCTCCGGCCAGACGCCCGTATTGACCTTGCAAGGTGGTCTGTTCTGCATGGAAACACTATGGAACATGTCCGAGGGCAGATCGGGTAGGTCGTTTTGGCTTAAATTGTAGTCTTAAGCTGCATTATGAAAATGAAATTTGCAGGATAATGCTTAGCCCTGCTGGCTTGTGTCTACTACTGGGAGTACATAGCTTCCAGTCCAGGTTGAATTTCGTAACAGAAAGATACTAAGGCAGTATAAAGTCGTTCCCGAAGTGCTAAAAGCATGCTTTTTTCATTTCTAAAAATCGCGAATACGAAAAGTTCGGATTAAAAATAGTAAATTAACCATACGTACGTAAATACGTTAGCTCATGGTCAATCCGGAATCTGGTTTGTATTACCAAGCAACGATATGCCTGATACGAAGCGACGAGAAATCACCGAATCTGACCAACGGTTCACCTTACGACTCCAGATTAGAACCAGAAGCGTTCTGTTTTCTTTCTGAGCGTCTCTTTCAATCTGGAGCAGATGTTTGGTGGTATTAGGAAGGAGGAGGGAGAACAGGTAAGTCGTTGAGTAGTGTGTGCTCAGGCTCAAAAGGTGTTCAATTTGTGGAGTACAAAAGAGAAATGCCTTGGTCGAGGTTTCTATTCCCTTGAGCCGCCGTCTGGAAGAAGCACGTGCGGGCTTGTACAGATAAGTTGTAAGATGTGAGTAACGAAGGGCCCAGACCAGGTGCAAGATTCTCGGTCGAATTGAAATGGTAAATAAGAAACAGGGCTCCCAACTTGATTAGGATCACTCACAGAACCCTCCGTTGAAACAAGTTGTGATCTATAGCGTCATGGAAGGTTGGTTACATTAAGATTCTAGGGTCTCGTTCAAGAACAAGTTGAGGCAGATGCTTCTCCTGTTGCTGTGCCGTACCTGGTTCAATTCTAATGTTCCTTTAACGGGATTAAG
>VNWX01002682.1:0-11600 GCA_009869905.1 Ceratophysella communis | reverse complement strand
GTTATAAATTATAAAGCATTACCTACTTGAAAATTCAATATTTAATTCGAATTTCCGGTCGTTAATGAGTTACTGGATTGACGACAGTGCGTTTCATATCCATAAAGTATTCATGTATCACATGCTGCCAAACTCGTTGTTCCCATCCCGATGAATAAACTGCTAAAAATCAATAGCTCCTGTAAGTGCTTCCATTTGGCCCTTCGGATTAATGGAGATAAAAATGAATGTTCGATTACGATTTCACACATTACATCAGAAAAATAAAATGGATAGACATGCTTAAGGTAGTTTTTTATAGTGCTAAAATCCCATGCAAAACCTGTCGTACGACTTTCTCGTTCCTGACCTTATTACGAAATATTACAGATCGAGTGATACGCCATTTCAAAGGTGAAAGTCTGCTCTTTTCGTAGTAATCAGTGAAATTAATGGATATTACATAAATTTGGTACAAAATGACTTGTTTTTAAATGTCGTTTTTCGGGCTCACCGTTGGAATTCAAATACTACTTGTAGAGTGTAGAAACGTGTAAAAGCACTGATTATAAGGAATTCTGTGGTATTTGATCTGTTTAAAACTCATTTTTAATTGGCTCAAAAGTTTAAGGTAAACTAGTGAATGAGGAAGTCCCGAGATACTTTTTACTCATCACCCGTTTGCTGTTTATCTTCATGTTTAACCGCCGCGGCCAGTTATAAACAGGCTAATTTCTACAAGTTATGACGGTAAAATGTTGTTATCATGCAGTTCTTTCATATTTCGAGTTTTTTGTCAAGTTTTCCGAACACAGCATCATAAAACCTAAAAGGCGCCAAAAGTGTTTATTTCAAACCGTGCATGACTACCTTAAGTTCGATGTTATAAAACAGTACTTTAAGAATCAATATTCAATTTTTTAAAATTTCTCTAAATGGAAAACATAGGTATTTTGAAAATCGGTTATACATAGTAAATTAAGTAGCTACTCAACAATCACTGGTTTCACAAAGCATAACCCTTTATCTAATTTCATATCCAGCTATCGATGAAAAGGCCGACATGTTACCACGTGGTACTTCAAAATTTTACGGCTGCCTATTTCAAGAATTCTGAAACCTCATCAAATGACTTAACTCTATGGAAATAAATTTAAGGCACACTTTTTATAGTTGCGGGGTTTGCATTCTCATTGGAATTAAATGGTTTCTGTGCAAAGCAATTTGTTGAACGGTGCGACTGTCAAGTGCTGTCGCTTCGTGTTTAACCTTTCACGAAATTAAAAACAATAGTAAACTATGGAGTAATCAAGGGATTCTACTTTTGAGGTAGATTTAAAATTTTGAAATGCTGTAGAAATAACACATATCTTACTTCCATATCTTGGACTAAAACTGTAATGCAAATAATTTTTTAGCAGTTCAAAATTTTGCGAAATATCTTACTCAAACAATTTGTACAGGTAGACGCCTAAACGAAATGAAAACTTATGTGAAACATTGAAATTTGGGTTTTCATACGCTTTGGCTTTGAACCGTTGCTGTTACCATTGGTAAACGTATTACTTCTTTTAAATTTTAAATTGGGAACGACAGTACGATGTATTTAAATGCTTCTGTAGCTGAGTTAGCCATCAAAAGGGCTTTTCACTGATTTATTTTACAACAGATAATACGTTCTCGAAAATGAGTTTAAAATATTTATGATTCCTAATAATCGATTGTGTCACTACTATTGCTTAGAAATGGAGCAGTACTTCAATTGGGATTCGCCATATACTTTCAAAGAAAATTAATAGATAGTCGAGGGTTTCAATAGTTCCGACAGATCCTACGCTAATTCTCAGCGGACGACATGACCTCCAAAACGTATAATATACTCTCGGTGTGCAGATTCTTTGGCTTTGAGACGGCTTTAGTACTTGTTCTGTTATTGGTGGATCCCATTTAGATATGAGAACTATAGCTATTGCAATTGAGCCCAGTAGAGTTACTCCAAATGTTAGCATAACAATAACAATAAAGTCCAGCATTTTATAGAGACGAACTGAGCAGTAAACTGCTGATTTGATTAACGTAGCAGCCAAGCAGTGCCCGACGCCCACCAGTTCAGCCGAAATTCCGCATACAAATATATTTAAGATTTGAAGACACCTGCATTCAAGTTTTGTGTATTTTCATTTCGCTCGTTCGGGTCGATTCTCATTCATCTGCTAACCTATAAATTAAAATCGGGGTTTTCGTGTTTGAAATTTATTTAATCAAAAGTTTAAAGCTTGTAAATTAAATGCATGGATTAAATTGTTACTTCAACAGGAGCAAGTAAACGCTGAGCTTCGTTGAATTGAGGTAGATAAAAATTAAAACGAATGTCACTACAATGTGACAGGGTGAACCCGCCTTGTTGCAAAAATTCAGTAATAAATCACGAAGCACTTTTTGGAAGTACTTCCGTTTTAGAATGCGGTCGGTCAGGGTACTTCCTGTAACCCTGACTGAGTTCGCGAAATGTATTGAAAACACAACCTTTTAAATAAGAGTAGCAGTAGTGATAAGCAGAGACCAGACACTAGAGACTCGATAGTATGTAGAAAGACTTGAGCACGTTTACAAGAGCATCATTATAAACACAAGCAAATTAAAAATTACAACTTCGAGTAAAACCAAATCAGTCAAGGTTAGAATATATAATTCTGTACCGGCATGAGAAAAGCCAGAATGACCATCTGGCCAATCTACATTTTAGGCTAGAATTTTTTTAGTTGGAATGCGCCAAACTAACTTCTGCTACTCGATTTGTGAATATACATAAAATGAGCCCTCTCTTCACTTTACTCTTCTTAACTATGCTCTCTAAGAACACTTATAAATAAATTTGAAGGAAATCCAGACACTCCCTAGGGAGATTATACCCTGACCATACTAGTTTGAGATTCTGCATCACCACATTCCTAATTACATCTGCAGAAGTTAGCTCTAGTAGGATTAGAGGAGTGGTTCCAAGTTTCTGGAAGGAGCAAAAAGGTGTAGTGGCGCCCTGTACATTGACACAGAACTCATGTTCTCATCTTCTTGGCAGCAAGGATTTCTTTGCGAAACGCTCGCTCTACCAAAGAGCACATTAAGAAGTTCAGTTCCAGCGATTTACCATTGTCATGCCTTCAAGCATGGATGCCAAGAAATTCATAGTTTCACTACTCTGGTGTTTAGGTGAGACAATCCATTAATAATAAAATAATACACATAACTACACAGAAAACGCTTGCTGTATAATACACAATTGAACGCCTAGAATAGTTGGAATATGTGGTTGCTCTCGCATTCAGGAATTACTAACTCTATTTATTCAAAAGTGTTCGAATAAACCTGGAACACCCTACTGTAAGCTTAGAGCAAAATCGAGATATATGTATCGTTTCTCTCGTATACGTCGCTTTTAGAGTTAATTGTTCGTCTGATGAAGGAGTTCGTACGTTCACGCTACCAATGCCATTTATCAATAAATAATAATTATTATTACTGTTCTGCTCTGAACAGCACATGTTGTTCTTAGGTTTAGGCGGTGACTGCATCTGCGGCATTTGCCTTCAGCGACAATGGCTACGCGGGTATTTGCCTTGTCGGCGGCATTTTACGTCGACAGTATAAGGGATTCATCCATACAGTTACAGCTGTGGCTGCTGTGCGTAATACTAGTCTGTTACTTACTTGGCTTGGAAAATAGTTTTCCAAATGGTAATAGTCCACATTGAAATTAAATACAAATCACGTTTGTATGTCGTTAGTTGTTTTCGTTCAGCCGCTCCAATAATTCGTTCTCTGACTGACTCGCTGCATCCAGGCGATTCAAATTACTGTTATGGAAATATGTGATGTATGAATGATAAGCCAGTCCTACCTGCAAAACATTTTCAATAACTCTGCCGTATAATTAAGTTCCTAATAATTGATCTTTCAGCGAACTACATCTTAATTGCCAACGGACAGCAGAGGTCGGCAGTGGTAATCACACCTGCGGATCAACATGTTGCCCGTTTTGAAGGGGAGAGCTACTTCGTTTCCTGCAAGTCAACGGATAAAAAGCAATCTGACAATGAGAAGCAATGGCAAGATCCAAAGAATAATAGGATCACCTCATCCGAGCAAAGGTAGTACCTATTTCGACTCGATTCATTCAGATTACATTCGTATATCGCTTTTCATAGTCCAGTTCATGCAATATTCAACATGATCTCACTACTGTCTCGATCATTCGTGATTGAACGTTTCATATGCAATAGATCAACTTTAAATGCCCATTTAATGTTTTTGGTGTGTAATTCAATTTTTAGTCGAATACGGACGGAGGCTAGTGTTAGTGTTGGTTTGGAATTGAACTTGAAGTTGAATAGAATTCGGTCTGAAGACGCTGGAGTGTACGCATGCGTCAGTCGATCAGGCAGAGCCGGATTCAATCTTACCGTAGTTCGTGAGTGCGATCTCTGATCTTGAGTTCAAAATTTATTTTCTGATTTTTCTAATTTCTCATCATCTGATTGAGTGATTCTAGTCAAGAAATTCTTGTCTAACGATGTATGCAGATTATATTCTTACATCAAAGTACGCTCTGCTTCGTACAGGTCCGATTGTATTTGACACCAGCTTGGCTGTTCAGTCTGCCCAGGAAGGACAAGATTTTATCATGAAATGCAATGCTCGTGGACACTCCGGGCAACCGAAAATTATTTGGAAAATCGACTTCAAATCTCCACAAGGTAAATTATCGTAAGAACAGCGTTTTACTGCGTGCGTTAGTTTATTCTGATGACTTTTCGGGGTCTTCCGAAACACTAGGTAGATTCAAGCAACAGCCAGACGGAAGTCTGTACATCAGCGGAGTAACTGAAAGTGATGCTCGCAGCAAATTTCTTTGTAGAGCAATGGATATCAACTCAGCCCGACCAGATACCAAAGAGATGCAAGTTGTCCTTAAAGTTCAAAGTACCAGAAGTCATCAAAAATATTAGTCCCATACCTGGAATAACAGTTCTTCGAAATGCACTTTTGATTGTCTACCTTGCAGTGAAACCGAAAATACAGGGTCCTTCGCGAAAGGACCAGTATGGAGTGGAGGGACAATGGGCAACCCTAACCTGTGCTGTTTCGGCTTATCCACCAGCAAGATTTGAATGGCAGTTTGAAAATCGTGGATTGTTGACGAACACGAATGGGTACCAGATTTTTAATCAGACTGAAAATGTTTCCATACTGCAGGTAAGTGTGATTGCGCCAGCCATTCTATAAATGCATACTTTTTACCGTTAGGCTGAACATCTGAAATAAATGCGCATTTCTAGCTGCAATTTAATTTGTATGTGACAGCTGATAATACGGAAAGCTCAAGATTTCGGCGACTACAGCTGTAAAGCGATTAATGAAATGGGCTCAGTAACGCAAACATTATCTCTGAAACGCTCTAAGAAGCCTTGCACGCCCACCTTGCATGTTCTGCACGTTGGGTCAACTGGCGCGGCTGTTAAAGTGGTGAACCCAGAGGACCCCAGCCGCTCTAATGATCCTGCCACGGATGGCGACAAAAGAGCGGAGGCGGAACATCTTCCCGTTATCGGATATTCGGTGCAGTTCAAAAGGACAGGGAAAGAGAACTGGGTCACCGCAGACGACGTTACGCAGACCAGCTATGGTAAGTCCCATAAGCTATGGTATGTCTTTAGCTACTATTTGTTGTTGGCTTGGTGAAAGTAAAAAGAATTTAAAAAACGTGGCGAAATGACGGAAAAATTCGCTAAACATCGCCGTGGGAAGAGGAATGATACCCAACTTCTAATCTACTTTCCGTCCCAACTCCTATATATTCTGGTTTGGGTTTCCGGAGCTGATCCGAAATCCAAAGATGAAACCCAATTAAATACGCGCCTTGTCTCTTAAAAAAGTCGTATTTGAAGTCTTATTTGAAGCGGTGGCTGTGTAAAGGTTTTTTTCGTAGCTGTTTTTATGCCTTTCGTCTGTGTTGACCCTGTTGACTGCCACTAGTAAAATCTCCTCGCTTGTTAGTATTGGCATTCTGTGTTTCATTGTATTTGATGAGTTTATGCCCAAGGACCTACTCAATTGTACACCGTTTTTCCTACAGGATTCATACTCCGGAATTTAATACCGAACGTGACATACTTGATCCGAGCAACTTCAAAGAATCAAGCATCGCAAAGCGACTACAGCGAAGATCTTCAAGTGACCACACCGGAAAATGTTCAGTTCAACCCACCGCTTAATAATGGTGTTCAAAACAGCGAGCCACTTCTGCACGTTCTACTTAGCTTAATTTTTATTGGAATTATATCCAGTCTGTAAATACATAGTGTATGCTGCAACGGACCGGAAACTAGACCGAGGGCTAATTGCGATTTATTGCATTGAGATTGCCTGAATAGCTTCACCTTCATATGTGAAAGCATGATGGCACTCAACGTTAACTGCTTAGATATTAGTTGTTCTTTAGAGAAATAATAGCAAACTTTAGAGCATTATCGCACGTGGCAACTTTAACCATTAGAAATTCTGATGAGCTTCTAGTAGGGTCAATCGCGTGGCTTACCAGGAGTTCTACCGCTTACCCGGTTTAATAGGAGAACTAGAAGCTATAGTAACGTACCTACTACGTATGAATAAAACGGAGACATGATTAATTACTTCCCTCAATTATACTCTAAGGTTTCATTTACCTGGTATTTTGTAATTGTGAACATCTATCTGCAAATCCATTTAAAATATATAGAGTTATTTAAATTATGATCAATAGAAATATTATGATACCGTCAACTGTATTGCAGGAGCCAAGCGTAAGTTCATCGAAGATACTCCGTATTTTGGTGCAAAGTGATTAATGTTAAGTTTTGGGAACACGGCCAGGGAGGAGTCCATCTTGAAAGTCTATGATTAATCAAAACTGATCTAAATATATGTACTAATCTTAAGCTAACTCTCATGACGACGAACGAAATTAAATGTCAAATTATAAATGGACGAAAGTGTGAGCATAAATTCAATATATGTAGACAGAGCACAGGATAAGAATTATATATCTATGTTGTATCAACGGCACCCCATTTTCCAACTCAGGAATAAGAGGAATATATTGTATTAAGATTAATAATTAATTATTATATAGCTACCTATAGGCACGCGAGCAGGGTAAGCTTCTAACTTCTAAACTTGATCAGACGAAATGCAATCGGAAAGCCCACGAAAATAAAGGAGGTAAGGTAAAACCAGAAATACGTGAGGAATCATTGCTTCTAATTGCTCGGATTAGAGTAATTCATTTGAATTCACAAAATTTTCCTATTTATTAGCCAATTTTTTGTGGATGACGAAAGACCCTTTGAGAGCTAAAGATAAGTAGAATTTAGGCTGAATGTAATTAGAGTTTGTATTCGTAGGTATTCGTCCAAATGTTGGAAGTCCAACGTCCTTCGAGGAAAATGTGTAGCTTAGCTTGTGCTCTTCTGTTTTTCATCTCGGTTGAAAGTTGAAACACTTCAGCAATTAACAAAAACAGCTGCCACACTTCATAGCTCTCCATACTAATAATCTGTGTCAAAACCTTAAAGCATTCGTGATCTCCCGTTGATAGCCACGTCCTTTTCTCCGGTTTATCATAGATTCTTCTAAATTATTACTTTCAACTATAACGGTAATAATCAACACTTCAGAAATTTACAAGTAAATCTATATTAATTCGCCGTATATTATCAAAGTAACTTAGTAGAAAGTCGTGGGTTTCAATTGTTGCGATAGATCCCACATTCAATTTCAACGGTCGACATGACTGCCAAAACCGATAGTCTGCTTCCAGTCTGCAGCGTTGTTGAGAGGAATTTAGCACTTTTCTTAATATTTGGTAGATCTCAATCGCTTCGGATAGGATAACTACAGTTGTGGTAATTGTAGCCAGTAGAATTACCCCAAAAGTGAGCAAGAAATGAAAATCCAAAATTTTTTAGATACGAATTGAGCAATAAACTACTGTTATAGTCAGGGTTCGGGTGATTTAAATCAGTTGATTTAAATCACTGATTTAAATCGCGATTTAAATCAGTTTTTTATTCAAAAACAAGGTTTTTTTGATTTAAATCGCGATTTAAATCATGTTTTAAAACAAAAAAAAACATGATAAAATATGAAAATTCCAGGTACAATCAATAAATTTTTTTTACATCTGTCCATATGTCTTCAGAAGCCATGACGCCAAATTGTGGTCTGAGATCTGATCGACTAGTTTCTCAGCGTTCGGAATGACCTGTCTTCACCGTGAAACAAAGGGAATACTAGGATCGACTAAACACAGTCTAGATGGTACGTAATACAGCTGCCAAACATGAGCCAAAATGCCGTTGTTTTACATGCATCAGCACGAATACCTTAAAATAATCATCTCAATTCATTATCAAATTGAAATTGTGATGGAAAATATTTGGGCATTGAGAACCCAGTTCCAAGTCACAGGGTTACAGTACCTACTCATAAAACGCCCCTTAACTTTCTTTCCCTAAAACATGAATTTAATTCCAAAATGCATCGGCAGCCCTTTGTTGTCAATGGAAAACAGCCGTAAGATAAATTGACAGGTATAAATATAAAAGCCACGAGAAAAAAACTTTTGCAAAGGTCTGTTGCAGGACAGAACCTACCAATTGCCCCGATTACAGTAATATGAATATGTATTTTTAAAAAATTCATATGGGCTTTGCTTTTGGGTGTGTTGGGTAAGTTGTAAGTATTAAATATGCCGAGATGTCGTAGTTATTAGAGTATAATTTTGACTCTTGCTGTCATTTGTTTTTGGAATTGACCCGTGAAATAATTGACTAAATTAAAATGCAGTCGAGCCAATCAATGGAATAACGCAAATAATTTATCAACATATGAAACACAGTGAAAATCAATGTGAGCTCCGGTGCGCCACTCGGCAGTATTAATCCGTAGCAAATGTTAATTCTAATAACGCTAGTTAAATTTCCACCAGTTGCTCGACATCTGTTACGAGTAATTGGTTCGGTTTTGTTCGTTAAAAAACAAAAGAAACACGAAAATTCTAAATGCTCATAAAACATAGTTATGCTAATGCTCACAACACACAGGACCAGTGCACTTCCAACTTTTTTGACGATGGAATCCCGATGAGAAACGAACTAAAACAAAGAACATTTAAACAATTTGGAACTACGTTTTGGCAGCAGCCCAAAATATTGAAAAACAGAGAAACTCACTGCGGGTATTTTGCAAATTGAAATAACTGTTCCGTTTAAAAATACAAGTAGGTATTTCATTTCCAGTTCGAATTCAATGTCTGGACCTGGTAAGGCTTACAAAACATTACCTTACAATAATTCAATATAGAAATCCGTTATATAATTGCTATACTGATAATCTGTTTCTAAATCATCATTGAATGGGAATAACTGACTTTATTAGTCAATACTTCAGAAATTTACAAGTAAATCAATATTAATTCGCCATATATTATCAAAGTAAATTAGCAGATAGTCGTAGGTTTCAATAGTTCCGATGGATCCTACGTTAATTCTTAGCGGACGACATGATTTCCAAAACTTATAGTCTGCTTTCAGTCTGCAGATTCTCCGGCATTGAGAACATTTTAGTACTTTTTCTGATGTTTGGTAGATCTCAATCGATTTAGATATGAGAACTATAGCTATTGCAATTGAACCAAGTAGAGTTACTCCAAAAGTAAGCATGATAATAAAATCCAGAATTTTATAGGGACGAACTGAGCAGTAAACTGCTGATATGATTAATGTAGCAGCTATACAGTGTCCGACGCCCACCAGTTCAGCTGCAATTTCGCACACAAATATATTTAGGATTTGAAGAGACCTGTATTCAATTCTTGTTTGGGCCATAGCGGTCAGTTCTCCTTTATCTGCTGACCTACAAGTTAAAATTAGGTTTAATTGTTTGGAATTTCTATAATCAAAATTCAGAGCTCGTAAATTGAATGTATTTATAATTTTATTACCTCAATAGGAGCAAGTAAACGCTGACCTTTGTTGAATAGAGGTAAATAAAAATTAAAATGAAAGTCATTACAATATAAGGTACGCCAATTAACAGTGCCATGCCACAACTTAGAATAATTGTTGCATTTAATGTCCAGCAATTGCTCGAAAACAATCCGCGAGTAATAACTAAGTTTTGTTGGTTAAAAAACCAGAGAGTCGGGAACAACTGGAACCCTAGGAAGAGCTGGGCTATGATGATGATCCGGAAAACAAACAGACTGTTGTCCTTTGTCAATAAAGCCACCGAATCCTGATGATATTGAGCTGATACAAGAGGAAAAAATATTTAATTAAACTCTAAACAGCCCCAGAATTATCTGCTCGAAAATTTGTAATTACAGATCGACTCACCAATTGAATTGTTGAATTGAAAACCCGCATTAAGATACACTCGTATTTCATTTCTATACATAATTACCCAAACTTGACATCCCAAGACCACAATAAAGGCCGAAACTCCAGCCAAGATTAGAATATAATCCTGAGCTGCTAGAGGCACATCATAAGGAAAGAACAACTGCATAATAAAGTAAACGATTTGAGCACTCAAAATCGTGAAAGAATAAATGGCTGAGAGCAGCCAAGTTGGATTGGGCTGTAGTTCGACCTTCTCAATTATTCCTAGTTTAAATGGTAAAATATGGAACTTTCTGGTGTACTCTAGAAACGTTTTCATGTCCGTCCATATATCTTCAGAAGCCATGATGACAAAGTCTACGTTAAATCTATAGCACATGGGGCATGTGGTTTTTCAAACCACACTAAAGCCAACTTGTCTGGGTCGTACTAGAGTCACCTTCTGTAAAGGGAATTGTAATAAGGAATATAGCGATGTAAAATTTCGACAAAAAAGGCAGTGAAACTCCCAGTTCTGGGGATCTGAGCTTTCCTTCCTTTTTTACGTCTAGTCCAGGATTTGATCCAGAATTTGATTATTATCTTTTCCAGCTCTCGGACACAGATAACCGCTGTTCACCGCAACATGTCAGAGACAACAACTACATAGAATGTAGATTTACAGATTTGACAGAGCCCAGGATTTAGATTTAGAAATGCCGCTGCCAAGCTGGAGCTAAAATTGAGTTGTATTGTTTTCGACGCATTAAGGTGGTAAATTCCCGATATTGTAATACACAATTCAGAGCTATCTTAAAGTAAATCCCAATATATTTAATGGAAAACATTTTGACATTGAGAGTGAGACCCCGGCTCCGATCCGCGCTACTAAACTATTCACGAATCGCCCCTCTACTTTATTTTCTCTAGTGAATAAATTGAATTTGTCAATATTTTAACGGCCAGCCTTCGACAAGCTTTTCTCATTAAAAGAACTTTAATAGTGGGCAAATCTATTTAGCAAAAAAAAAATAACCATTTTCTTGCGCAACGGTAAAGATCATTTGAAAGCTAAGTAGAATTTAGCGTGAACGAAACTACAGTTTGTATTCGTTCATATGTCTTGCGTTGGAAGTCCAAAATCTTCCAAGGAAAATGTGTATTTTTCGTCTAATTAAGTTAAACATACTTCAGGAATTAAAA
>VNWX01002681.1:0-11601 GCA_009869905.1 Ceratophysella communis | reverse complement strand
AAAATGTTGCGGAGATTGAATCTCGGGTTAGCCGTTGGTATGAAGCTTTAAACTATAAAATAGAAATATTTTAACATGATACAAATTTTGTGAACAAAACGAAACTCTAAATCTTCTACTTAATAATGTTTTGTATTTAACAGAAAAAATTAATAAGTTGGCAGTTCGACCGACACAAGGAGCCCAATCTATTGGCACCCAAGTTCAGGTACAAGCTCCAAATGCTCCATCAACAGATATTGATTGCTCCGATTTAATCGCGACGATGAATCGGGCGTTATGACCGGATAAACAGTATTAATATGAATATGCATTGATCAGAGTTAAAGATTACGCAATAATGAGCTATTATGCCAGTATAATGTAACATTATATAGTATGAATAATAATAAAGAGTCAAGTATAATAAAAACGGTCGTGTCAGCTTTATCAAATTAATCGCAGCAGTGTCACTGCGTAACGTTTACGAATATTTACGTTAAATTGTTAGATTTCTATTAATCCGAACGCTAGTTTTTTTAAAAGTATAATCGCACTGAAGCCTTCAAGAAGTTTCAAACCAGTTTAAAAACAGTATTTCCAAGTTTTAGCATATGATTCGATTTTTTACAACTTAAAAAATGATTTTTGTGTAATATTATATTTTTAGAACGAGTGTCCAGTGTGCTTTGAAAACCCGAAGGATGTTACCTTGGACTGTGGTCATCGAATTTGTGCTGCCTGCTTAAAATCCATCCAGCATTCAACGAATGCCACTATGAGAAATACGTGCCCGTTCTGTCGCCACGTTATTACATTAGCAATAAAAAATTACAATTAGAAAATTACATTTTACGAACCAAGTGAATAAAATTAGCCTACGGCAATCGATTTTTTACGCGTATCATTTTTTAAACCTATTTTATTCTTGCATTGTGTACGATTAACGATCTGATTTCTCTATTTTAACCACTTATTCAAAAATATTCAATACAATTTTCAAGGTCGCCTTAAGCTCAGGAAACACCCAAAAACTCCTCTACTTATTAAATTGGTGAATTAGAAACGTCCAAGTAATCTGAAGATTGAGATTTAAACATTTATAGAAAAAAGTAATGCGGCCATCATGTAATACCAGATTTCTTCTGTTATACTTCTTATTGATAAAAAATACAACAGCAAGTTCACCTTACAATTTCGACAGCGACACATTGAAAAATCGTAAATACCGACATTCTCAGGAAGAACTTCTTCTGACTCGAAATATCACTCCAGAAATCCAAGCCCCAGGATGTATGTGTCAGGCTAACATGACACAAGACCTAGTTATTGTCGTGCATTCGACGCCTTCCGATGTCGGTGAATATTATTCTCGTCGAAAAACGACCCGAGAAACATGGATGGTCGATGCTAAAGAAAGAAATATTCATGTGATATTTGCAATCGGCCTTCCACGTGACCCAGATACTCAAAAGGAACTTATACTGGAACAAGCTCAATATGGTGACATGATTCAATTCCAGTTCATCGATGACTATTATAACTTGACTCTGAAAGCTATTGCAGTTTTGAATTGGCTCCACGAGCATTGTTCAATGATGAAATACGTGGCCAAGACGGATGATGATGTGTTTGTCAATATTGGAAGATTGATGGAAATGCTACCGAAATTCAATCGAGGGATCACTGGACGTTCAATTCAAGCACAAGATGGGGAATGCTACGTTGATAGAACTCCCGGTAGCCGCTACTATATGCCGTATAAAATTTTTCCAGATGTGCTTTACCCAACTACAATTTCCGGGTTATTCTACGTGATGAACGGAGATTTACTTGGACCTATGAGCAAAATGGCTTCAACCTGGTCTGAAATCGTGTTGGATTTAGATGATGTTTACATCACCGGAATTATTGGAGAAGCTCTTGGTATCAAACGAACGCACACTAAAGAAATGCTATTTAAAGATACAAGTGCCGGTTGCAATATAAACGTTAGAAAATTAAATTCCATAATCGCATTCCATGGCTGTAAATCGGCGAAGAACTACGCGGATCTATATTCAAAATGGAAAGAAGCTGGAAATAATTCCGGTATTGATATCAACTTACCAGAAACAGTTATAGCTGTGGTGCTCCTTGCAGTGCTAGTTTTCTTAATTGTGATGCGCCGCAGTATACGCAGACGCAGAGCAAAAGCTTTGATAAAGATGAAACGTCTCTGTTGTTAAATTACAACTTGTTACTTTGGTTTTGAATTTTACAAATTAATAAAATTGGTGAAGGTGTTTACGACATTAAATTTAATTTATTAAAATTCACCGATGCTTAGTCCATTTTTTATTTTAACATTTTTAGGGGACAGAGGGTAAGGGTTTCAAGTGATTCAAACCAGGCGTTTTGCAGTACTTTTACCCGTTATGGGACTAAAAGCCTCTCGAGTGCCTTCTTTTAAATTTCTAAGGACTAAAGCTCCAATGCAGTAGGGCGTCGGGAAGAAAGTTCCGATGCAATCATCTGTTAAACGCTCATTCAGCAACTTTCCTTTCACTCGTGCATACCAGTTTGGTCGAGCTTCCGGATTTTCTATGATTTTTTAGGCAGATTTACATAAAATTATGAGATAAATAGATGTGATCAAAACTTGTTTCGCTTTCTCATTTTACCAGACTGTACGTTGTCGTCTTGTGTTTTTCCTGGGATATGATTTTCGGATATTCCATACTGCAACATAATTAACCTTTAAAACACTTTGCTGTTCGTATATTGAATACATTAGCTTACCTCATCTTCATATGCTTCAGAATGAGCTGAGATTATTACTCCGAAGAAAAATATGAACAAGAGAACTAACGGTTTACTATACATAGTTTGAATATTTGATTAACAGTCAAACGGAGCTGAAATACAAATTCTTACTGACGACAAACATCTATTTCACATAAATACCCTTATTCTATGAATGCCTATGGAATCAAATTTAGTATGTTTGACTTTCCTCTATGTCCTTAGCATTAGGTTACAAAATTAGAGTATTTTAAGGGCAATATATCGTTAGCGGAAGCCGCAGTTTCCGTATGAATCATCGGTGTCCTACATGCGTCATACAGATATTTATAATTATAGTTTAACCTGTATAAATAGTATAAGTGTATTTTGATACGGTAAATGTTTTAACGCGTTCTTGCTAAACGTTGCAAACATTGTCATTGTTCTTTACGCCTAATATTACATCTAGCTTGACATGATATATTAATAAAATTACGTAATAATTGCTAAGGTTTGGTTTAAGGCCTCATATTTTCAATAAGTATGGTAAAACAGAATGCAAGATAACAGGTAATTTGACATCCGTCTATCAAAATAATTTTTTCAAAGTATTTGGGCTGCCTAATACAGAAGTATATAATACGTAGGTTATGTAGATTTCCTGGCATTTTCGCTTAGCTAAATAGTTTGAATTTTATCATATCAAAGCTCTGATTCATTCAGTGAACAAATTCAAATATTGAAGCGAATAAATACGTATCATTTATACAACTTTGATACTTTTAATCAGTGACACTTGAGGTAAGCTTAGATGAGGGTTCGGTCTGTGAAATGACTCAGTATTCTCCGGTCTTGCAAATTGCAAACTGCATTCGGTTCAGGAAGCCTCATTTATAAAGATATTACGAGCTTGACGATTTCGCTGTGCATTATTCTAGCCTTATTTAGTTGCCCGTGGATTATTACTAATACAGTACGTTTCATAAAACAATGGAAAACACCAATGAGAGTCGTAAGTTGATCAAAATTAGATTCTATAACTTGCAATAACGAAGTATCAAGTAACCATACTTTTAACTTTAACGTCCGCTCTTGAATAAAATAAAATTATTCAATATTTTTGCAGTTCCAGTCAAAGAAATTGCAACAATCATGAAGGATGACCATCGTTGTATTGAAAAAAGTACTCAAATATGCGGAATGCTCGGTATTCCACTTGCTACCTACGAGCAGTGGAATTTGAGTAAAAGAGTTGGTCTAATAACGGCTTTCGATTTCTTTAATAAAATGCTAGTAGAATGGATTAACTTGGAAAAAGCTAAAAAAGAAACTGATCGAACTAAGAAGAAAACGACTAGAGCTGAGTTAGTGGAAATGTTGCGGACATTGAAACTCGGTTTAGCCGTTGGTAAGAAAATATAAACTATAAAATTAAAATATCTCAACACGATAATAAATTTGTATTAAATAAAAATTTGATATTAAATTTTAAACGAAATGAATCCCTATGATAATCAACTCTATTATATTAAATAGACAACATTAATAAGTTGGCTGCTGATCCGCCACAAGAAGCCCAATCCAGTGACACCCAGGCTCAGGTACAAGCTCCAAATACTCTATCAAGAGATATTGCTCCTCCGATTTCACCGACAGTGGAGTTTAGCATGTTCAGCTAGCTCAATTTTTTGAGTTTTATCGTGAGAATTAAATTTGAATAAAATGGTTTTCATTTCAACGTTGTTTGGTCTATTTTGGTGTAGTCTGCTTCGCCTAAGTGATTTTGATCGCATAGCTAAGCTTTATAAATACCGGCACCTACCTATTCAGGAACATAACTCGTGAAGCTAGATCAATTTTGTAATTTTAAAATATTACTCGCCTTTACAAATATCTCGATCTGAGCCACAAACGCGAGGTTTGCTTGCGAAACCGCGACTGCAATTCGCAAAGCTATTCTTTTATCTTTATGCAGTTTTTGTAGGTTTTACCATAGCGTTGTATGCTTTATTTTTGTTCAGCTATAATAATTTAGGTACCTTGTAAATTTCAGAATGAATGCCCAGTATGCCGTGAAAATCCGAAGAATATGACCTTGCAGTGTGGTCACCGAATTTGTGCTGCTTGCCTGAACAGTATTCAGAATCTATCGGATACCGCTTACAAAAATAAATGCCCGGTGTGTCGGCAAGTTATTACAAATGCAACACAAACTTATAATTAGTAATAAAATGAACTAATAAACCAAAAACCGTTCGGACAGATGAAAACTTGACCTTGTTTACTTCGCTCTTTTGGAAGGCACTATTAAATACGTCGGCGGTAAAAAAAAATCTGAGCAAAAAATCAATTTTCACCAAGATAAATAAATAGTACATTATCAATGTTTACTAAATTCATATGAGAGCATATTAATTTAGCATTGAATTTTGATCTATGTACCAGACAAGTCTAATATGACACAATACTTAATTTTAGTATCGTTCTACGCCGAGTGATATCGGTGAATACTACTCCCGTCGAAAAAGAAATTGAGAAATTGAGATGATCGATGCTAACCGAAAAAAGCTAGTTATGCATGCCTCGACTAATTTATTTTTTGTAAACGTAAAATAGTGAGTATTTGACGAAGTGTATAGCACCAGGCTGTCAACTATATTTGGCTTGAAGTGAAGGTTTTCAACATTGCCAGATTCGGCAGGCCGGCAAAAAATGCTGAAATTCGACAATACTGTGCGATTTTTCCTGAATACTGATAGCCGAATAGTCGGTTCGTATTATAAGTAGCTTGTCGGACCACTTGATACTAAATATGTTAGACTTTTGAAACCTGTTTTAATTCAAGCGACCAAATACCAAGAATTTAATCCAAGTTTAACTTCGAAATCTAAAAAATGTATTGCGACTTCGATGCAACTTTTGCATATTACGATTTATATTAGTGTAAGTACGGGCATTATGATGATGAAATTCTTTGAAATTATTTGTCCATCACCTCATGGGAAAGCGTACGGGTATACTAATCGGATAATGATGATTAATCATCCAATTATGGTGCATGATATTCGTACACGTTTCTAAGTTGTAACGTAGTTTTAGGTAAATAGTATTTGCTCTGGTCCACTCTCTATTAAAAGCAAAGCTTGACTTTAATTTCTTATCTCCTTAAACCTTTTATAGTAAAATATGCCTCGCTAGTCTTGCAATTTACCGGTTAGTTTCACAACTTCATAAATCAGTCATAAGTTTTAGAAATCAGCGTTTTCCGCGTCATGATAATATACAATCTCGACAAGCATCGACACCGAAAACCGAAGCAGCATGATGCAGAAAATATCTCCATAATAATAAGAAAGTGAGAAGTATTTATTCAGTAACATAATCACATAAAACCTGTCGATACAGTCAGTCTTAGTCACCCTATTTGTTCCCAAGATGCCACAATGCAGGCTGTTGAGCATTAATTACTTTTTACGAAAAAGAATGACTCATTTATCATTTATTTATACGTTATACGTACGTGGCGTGGTCCAGTTCATTATCCTCAGATATTCCTACTTCAATATAGAAGCAGTCGGACACTTTGCCTAACTTAGTTTGCTTACAACTTTACCTATTATCGATACGGATCTTTCACAGTTGAAATTCTGAACCCGGCAAGCTAACAATTTAAACATCCGCTTTTCAAAATCCAGCTCACAAAATCAACGTGAAATTTTGGTAAGTTGAAAATTGAAAATCTTTGGTGAGAAATATTAGTTTTTTTAGTTCTAAATTTCTACTGGGAACTGGGATGGTCGTTGGTCTGTCCAACAGTTCTGCAGTAACACACCAAAATACCTTAGGCCGTAATTGTTGAGATCAAGAGATTAACATTTTATAAACAAAACATCGAAAAAAGCAAAAAAAAAAAAAAAACGTTTTGATGTTGCCTATTTAATTTAATAAATTTTCGTGCTAGAAGGGCGCTTTCCGCTGGAGATCATGCGCCTTAGGCGAGCGCCAGATTCCGCCTGACCCTGACCCTAAAGCCGGCCCAGCATCTGCTAAGCGCTAGGACAAGTCCGTTTGTTCAGCGCTCCACAAAATTTAAAAGTGAACAAATTCGGTTTTTAAAATTGGTCCAAATTCTGAAAGAAAATGTGTATAAATTAAAACTCATAAAAATATTAAAGCAAATTTACTACACACGTTAATCCTAAACATACCTGTTAACCTTGGAACACTTGCATGTCTCGCATCTCGCCTCTAAATGCGCGCACTTGAACCGCTTGAAGGAGAATTTCGTCAAGAGAAACTATACTAGGTACGTACTTATGTAATTACAATTACAAAAGCTAATTTTAAGTATACGGATAATTTTTTTTCCAGATATCGGACCTCGCAATGAAAGTCTCTCTGGTGGTAGTACTCTTACACACTGCTTTCCTCAAAACACTGGTTGAAGGCGATTCCGTCGATTTATCTAGCGTTCGGAAAACCTTAAACTACGCTGCGGACACCGCTGGGAACTTCGTCGAAAATCGCAACAAACGAACATTATTTTCTACATGCATGAGAGATTCATCATGCCCAAAAAATTCTAAATGTAATCCTGCTGACTTGCTATTGCAACGAAGGATATGTTGCCGATAACGACCGGACTGCTTGCAATTCGTTCATCTCAACTTTGCCTGACGCTGCCGCCGATTCCGTGGATTTATCAAGCGCACGGAAAACTTTAAACTACGCTGCGGACACCGCTGGGAACTTCATCGAAGATCGGAACAAACGAACATTATTTTCTACATGCATGAGAGATTCATCATGCCCAAAAAATTCTAAATGTAACTTGCTGACTTGCTATTGCAACGAAGGATATGTAGCCGATAACGACCGTACTGCTTGTAATTCGTTCCTCTCAACTTTGCCTGACGCTGTCGCCGATTCCGTGGATTTATCAAGCGCACGAAAAACCTTAAGCTACGCTGCGGACACTGTTGGGAATTTTGTCGAAGATCGGAACAAACGAACATTACTTTCCACATGCATGAGAGATTCATCATGCCCAAAAAATTCTAAATGTAACCTGCTGACTTGTTATTGCAACGACGGATATATTGCCACTGAAGACCGGGCTGCTTGTAATTCCGCTACTTCTAAACGGATTGCGAAAATGATGGTAGCATTAGCATTACTTGTGTATGTTAATGATAATTAGGTAATTTATGTATTGAATACTTCTTAGAAGTTGTCCTGTGCATTTCGGGATTTTTTACGATAAATGACTAATGTTTTATACATGGTCCCAAGTTAGTGAAGCGTAGGTACGCACAGAAAATATATATTAAATAAAACAGGGAACAACGCAATAGATAAAATTGTAGCATGCTTATTTATTGGTACAACAATAAAATTGCCTATAAGATATAAATAGAACTATGTGAATATTCCTTAAAACCAACCTGCTAACAGCAAAGACTCGGTAAAATGGGCACACAAACAAGCATTAGACTTAGATTGCTCTCAATTTTGTTTAAACAAGGAGCCTTTTAATTTGATTGGTCGAATTTATATATAAACTAAACTTTTCCAGCCTGAGTCAAACATATCAAAACTTATCAGGAAGGTAGACGTTAAACGGTATAATAATTGGCCACCAAGTTTCTGAGTCTTTAGCAACAGCAGAGGGCTTAACAGGATAAGATTTTTTACTTTCACCCGATTGAATCATTTTGCCTCCTGGACGTTCAGAAGCAAAAAGCAAATACAATTTCTTCACTGGTACGAGTACTGTCACTGCCACTATTGTTTAAAGGAGCATTTGAAAAATCCTAATTTAATGTGAACTGCTTTTACTTTATGGAAACACCGAAGCGCTTCAGATTTTTACTAATACCTATGAAAACACATTCCTTGTCGTAGATGCCTAAGCAACTTGCCCTACCCTAGTAGGGCAAAGTAGGGTATGATTTTGCACCCTACTGCCCTACTGGGACAGAAAAGTCGAAGTCGGGCAGCAGGGCAGTGCTTCTGAAGTAGGGCAGCAGTCAAACTTGTTGTCCATCCTTGGTCAGTACTTTTACAGGACTGGTAACAGAAGTTGGGGGGAATACGTACTAGATTGATTGAAAATTGAGAAATGCGGTGGAGACTTTCATTTTTCTTGTCGTGTTCGTGTATTTTAAGCTAGTATCAAGGGTAAATTGCACTCCTGTAAAGTCAATAAGGTCAAAGTTGGGTACGAATATGCCCTACTGAGTAGGGGAGTGGGTCTAACACATGAAAGGAGGCAGTAGGGAAGGGCTTACAAAATAGGAGGGCAGTGAGCAATTGTGTTGCCCATTTACTTTATAGATAGAAGATATGTACAAGTACAACCTATACTTATACACAAGTTCTGTAATCTATCGTTCTCAAGCTCACGTTGGTGTTGTCTGCATGGCGTACTTGCAATTTGCATCATATGGCACTTAAATAATTCAGGAGATACGAAATGAGCACTTCATGGTCAACACTATAAACTGTGCAGCAAGGATATTTTATTTCAAGTTCTGAAATATTATACATTAAACAATACTGGATTTCGTGTAATGTATTCGCTATTGTATCAAGTTTCATGAATAGCTTTTTGTGTGCAATTTAGAAATTCGAGTTAAACAAGTAAAAAAAACAATTTGTCTGATGATAAATTTACTTAAAACTCTGATTTTAGCTCAAATAACTTGTAGCTCAATAGGTGTACAATACTGCTTTTGGAATTCAACATCAGCAGGATCCACAAGTGCTAAAATTTTTCATTGGAAACTGAAAAGCTTAGCGTGGCTTATGGTATTCCAAAATTAAACTGGAACTGACTAGCCTAGCATTTCAAAGATTTGTTAACGTTTGAGAAACTCCACTTAAAGACATGAGTACAAATACTGTTAGTAGTGCGACAATGCACGAAGCAGTTAAATCGAGGTTTGTGGGCTGCATTTTGGGTGGATTAATTGGAGATGCACTCGGAGCTAAATTTGAATTCAAAAATATTCGAGGCCTTGAAGATAGTGTACGCGCTTTTATTGAAGACCTTCATACGAAAACAGGTGACGTGAAAATGTAAAACTTGAGTAAATTAAATTGTGAATATCAGAATGTAAAGAGGATTCAAATATCTACAGATGCCGAAACACGCAAGTACACTGATGATACTGCCATGACTATTTCTGTGATTGAGTCACTCGCCGAGACTAAAAACGTTGATGCTTTGGAAATGGCAAAACGGTAGGCACTTGGTTTATACAAACTTGATAAATTCTAATTTTAATTCATAACTCAAAGATTCATTTTTTTTGTAAAACCAGATTCGTAACAGCATATTTCTTGGATAGGAAACGAAGATATGGTGCATCTGTACAAAAGTTGTTTGCGCTTCTGAAGAAATCAGAATTTTCCGATATTTATGGTCCAGCCCAAGCCTCATTCGATGGAAGTGGGTCATTAGGAAATGGCGCGGCTATGCGCGCAGCGCCGTTTGGTCTAGTTGGAATGACACATATGGAAATACTTACAAACGGTGTGGTTGATTCGAGCAAAGTTACTCACGCTCATCCGGTAGGAATTTGCGGAGCCATTTTTCAAGCTGTTGCAGTGCGAGAGGCTCTGCTTATCGGAATTCGTGACAACGATAGCAAAAACACTTTAATTCAAATCAGAGATGAGATTATAACCAATATCGAATCAACCTTAAGAATCATCAAGGAAAGTAGCTCTGCCGACATTGATTTCGAAGTGGGAATGAAACCTTATTTTGAAGGAATAACGACGATACGAGAATTGCTTAACACAGATAGCGTAAGTTTGGAAAATATTAGGACAAAGCTGGGTACGGCTGTGACTGCTGACAAATCCGTTCCAACTTCGCTGTACTGTTTTTTAGCAGGATTTTTGGAGCTCAAAACTATCGAGGTAAGTCGCAATTCGTAATTGTTGTAGGTCATTTAAAACCTCGAAGCATTTTCCTTACGCACGTTGAAAGTTACTCTAATTAGTGGTGATCTATTATTGCAAAGGTATTGAACCCAAAAGAGGACCATTTTGTGAAATCGATTCAACTGGCAATATCACTTGGCGGAGATACGGATACCATTGCAAGTATGGCTGGAGCTATAGCTGGAGCTTATTTAGGGTGGGATAAAATCCCTACAAATTTGCTCAGACATTGCGAAGGGAATCAGGAGCTGAAGCAATTAGCTGAAAAACTTTTCGAGGCCTTCCATCCACTAAACCAGAAATGAGTTCTTCGTGACGTTGACTGAATGCGTTGTTTTTTAGAGATGAAAGTAAAACATAACTCCACAATATTCAATCTTAATCTAGGTAATCGGCTTAGAATTTATTTCGATATTCTTGGAATTTCCATGAGGTATTTTAGTCAAAGAGTCCGAACTTTTTGACCAAATTTTGGAGTGAATCGTTCGCCCCAAATCGTTTGTAAGCCAAGTAGCTACCAACTGTAATGGCCGACCAGCCGACAATTCTGCCCAAAGCCGCAACGGTTTTTGCCGATGGAGCATGGACCTCCCAAAACGTATCTTCAAAGGGCAGTTCTGGTACGTCCTAAAATATTTCCGGAAATGTACTATAATTAGACGACGTATTAACCGCGAGGAAAATTCGAGCAGATAATTAGTAATATTTATTACCAGGGATACAGGCTCCTTAACCCAAATACGATTTTGAGCAAGCTTGCCCAGTTCGCTAAGTACCTCCTTCGCTGCTCTTTCCCCAGATGACACTGCACCGTCCATGTAACACGACCATGCCACAGCGGTTTCGGATCCAGCGAAATACATTTTCCCAATTGGTTCTCGCAAAATTTTTCCATGGGTCGTT
>VNWX01002680.1:0-11605 GCA_009869905.1 Ceratophysella communis | reverse complement strand
ACAACAGATCAGAAGATCAGACCAAGAGAGGGCTAGGCTGTAATATACATTGTATCATTTCCTACTATAAATTATGCTAATGACAGTGAACTGTCACTGTCAAGATAGGTAGATCTTTTTGCCATCTTCAGAGGATGCAGAAGTGTTAAAAATTGTGTAATTCTGTTACAGATGTATACGGCGTTTGGCTGGGTTTCTCGTACGTTCTGGCGTGCAGATTATGGTCCGGATTAACTTACAAGAATACAATACAATATTACAGTTTACTATTGTATTACCAAACACATGTTTTTGTAGTGGTTATCTGTCAATGAGATCTGCAATTCAAAAGGGACAGAGGTCAACGCTACGTTTAGCTTGTTTATGGATTTTCATCGAATTATAGACAGCATTTTTTTCATAAAATAATAGTATAAATAAAATAATAATACTTCGGGATCAGAAAATAATTCCAAAAATAGCCGCTACTCTCCGATTTTGATACTCTGTAAATTCTGTAAAAGTGTATCATAAATGACCTCTCATGAACTATAGCTCAAACGTCTTTATTTAGTGATAAATTATTATTAGTTTATTAGCTTTGTTCGCAAGTTTGAATTTGAATAGAATGCTTCTGCAGAAAGAAACGCGACTCATCTATTAGAAAATTTAGTATTCCTGTCTATATAATAACAAATATATAACTCAGAGCCAATGGCGGCTCAAATAAGCATTCGGGTAAAATAATTGGCCATTTAGGTATAGCTTTAAAACTACTTCTTACAGCTTACTTGCACCGATTTAAAACGGGAATGAACAATGAACACATATTTGCAAGTTCGCATCCGCAATTCGCAACTATTAAAAGGAAAAACCTCAGAATCGAATTGCAATTACAAGTCTACATATGATATTTAGATGTATATTCTTGCGCCAAAACCTCAACTTCGCACGATTAACGTTTAGTTAGAAAGAAGGCCGCAATTATATGCATTAGATTTTTGCGAACAGTAGGCATTTTCGAGAGACTCTTGATGAGCTTTAATTTTTGGCGATAAGTGCATTTTTGGTCATTCTTTAATTATGATTACGAGTGAAGGCCCTTTGACAGTTTTGAGTTTGACCCTGACACTAATACAGTGCATTAACTCCTACCACTTTTCTGGTACCTACAGATGAGGATTCATATATTGGCATTTTTGGCTTTATGATATAGGGTATGAGAACTGATGCCACGCCAGGCAAAGCCTAATTTATCCTGGGCAAATGCCAAAAATTCTGTTTAGCAAAGTACACAGCGCACTGCATACTGCCCTATTTTAATTTGCTGTTGTTTAGTTAAATATGGATTATGTTAGGAGCTGATTGCATGATCGAAAGTCTAGGCCATAGTGAAAAAGCAGGGAACTTCCGCCGGCTTTTCGCTGATTTTGACAAAAAACATTCAAATGAAGCCGAGCACAGATCGAATTTATGAATTATGAATAACAATGCTCAACACAGCCAGCCAACACCCAACCCAACTTAAATACATTCGTATGCTGATTCGAATGCAATTTCGGTGATCTCATGTCATAACTCATAACCTGCTACTTGAAAGTTTACCTATACGCAATTAATAAAAATAATGTATTTTCGTAGAATATTATTATTACGCAGCAATAGCCCTACAGGTCTATACATGCGTAACATTAATACATAAACAGATACGGAGATAAGTAATTTTACCTGCGGAGGATACGCGTAATGTTAATTTCCCTAACCCTTCCCATGCCATGCCCAAACGCAGCTCAGCAGAAATAAAGGCCGAAACTTCGAGTTATTCTCTCGCGCATCTCTCATCAAAACAAAACAAGAGCCAGCTCCACCAGCTCCGAGCTCCGGCTCCGAGCCACATACTTGAGCCGGCATCTCGGCACGTAGGCCCTCTCAGTCCGCCAATCGACTCAGAACGGAAAGGAACACATCTTCACGCTCTTCGCGTGATCACTTTCCTTACTACACCGGAATTCCTCTACAGCTAAAATTGGTGTTTCAATTGGAAAATTAACTAATTGGAAAATCTAAATAATCAAGAATCAAATACAAGGTAAACTTTTAAAAATTTATCCGTTTCAAATCGTTATATCGTCGTTGCCCGTCGCCCCTTCGAAAATTTATAACAGCGCTTACGGTGCCAATCAATTGCTCATTTTGCGCTGACCACGCAAAACATTGAGTTTAATCAAAACAGGAGGTTTTACCTAGTCTTTCAAAACCTCATTGACCTTTTCTGACCTATACAAGAGTCCGGGTTTCAGCGGATCGAAGACAAAACAGCCATTCCGAAAATCAAAATTCGGCTTTGGGAATTTGTGATAAACGCCCGGTATTTGATATAAAGCGACGGTGCATTTCTGGAATAGTCAGGCTCAGTTACAAAGTCAGTGTGGCATTTTAATTGTGGGACAGTGAAGACCGCAGTGACATTGATGTGTCCGTGTTGACGTTGACATTTTGATAACTCTTTCGTGCTGTTATAAACACAGAAGCTTAATTGTTTGTGTATTAACTCTTGGGTGCAGTTTTTGACTGGATAGAAACCACTTCTGTGTTACTTTGGAAGTTTTTAAGAATTTGACCGAAGAGAATTTTGATCATGGCACCCAGTCGGAAGCAACGGAATGATAGTCATGGCGGTGGGAGAGGTGGACCTGCCGCAAAGGGTGATGCCGGAGCTCAGGCACCAGTGTAAGTACAATAAACATTTTATGGCTTGTTATTGTAATTGAGAGGTTTATATTTACTAATAGTAAGGTGTCAAATGCACTGCATAGTAAGTACATTTGAGCCAAGCGAAAGGTGATAAGTACAATAGGCTATATATCAGCTTTTTTGCAACACTATCGATTCTCAACACGAAGAGTGAGAGTTGACAGTTGACATTGGCATTGGCAATGGACCTGGAGTCGAGTCGAGGGCTTGTTTTGCATTTAGCATGGCCATGGGTTTTATATCGATCGTCCCTGCTAGAATGGCCTGTTTGCTATTTTGGCATTTTAAAAACATGCCATGTCGAACTTAACGTCTGGTATTGGTATCCGGATTTTAATAGAACACATGGATACGAATACGATATACGATGGAGTTACCTGGCGCGTTATCGATTGTTCAGTTTTAATGCCAGCCCGATCAGATCATTAATTTGAACCGTGTATTTAGCGACGCGACGGAGAATTGGCAATGTTTGAAACAATAGTCACAATTATTTCGTATTTACGTTCACAAATTCAGTATGATATGTCTTGGACTGGGACACATTGTATGTATATGTACCAAGGTCACTCAAGCAAAATATACTCCGACGGCGACGGCCTACAGCTAGTGCCTTTGCCGCACCTCACCCAACTGCGTAGTTGTCGACTTGTCGACGGTAATTGCATGTCTGTCTAGCCGATCTTGAGCATAACATAATCTCATTAGAATCGTTACTGTAGACCTATCGGCGTCATTACTAAAAGTTTAGCGTCGTTAGAATCTCGATTACAGTTTGTAAATAATATTCGAATGAATCAAGATAAATGCAGCTTTTGAGCTTGAGCAGCATCGCATAGTCCAATTTTTTAGGTCATATATGAAGTTATAGTTTTGCTTTTTCGATATTTTTTGCGGGCACCAAATAATGCCATCAATGTAATTTCTTACCGATTGATGAACTTTGATGAAAATGGGTAACATCTGAAAACGTTTTATTACAGTAGGCCTGGTTGTCCGATGCCCTTACCGAATCAGTGTTTGACACCTGATATTCCGCTTGAGGAGAACGGAAGAGAGGAATTAGTCAAGGTAAGAATTTCATTCCTATTTTACATTTATACCTATCCTATTTAGAACCAACGTTGCCCATTTTGCTTGGGATAAATTAAAGTATCAATGCGTACATAGCTAATCCTCAAACGTAAATACAGGTGATTTGCAACAACCCAGTTTGCAATCAAGGGTCGTTCATTGCATAAGGCCTGCTTTGAATCATGGCAAGAACTTACCATGAATTATCTTCGAAACTGTGGAAGGGCTCGCTCCTGGTAAGATTTAAGTACCTGCATAATTATCTTAAGTCACAAGAAGACCAGAAGCTTGATGTCGACGTAATATTTTACGTTTTTTATATGAAAATACAAACAGGTCGGAGAGACAGAGGCATCAGAACATCTGGTCGAAGAAAGGGTGAGATCCTTACATATTCGAATTTTATTAATGGGCAAGATTTCTATGGCTAGTTAGAATACCTAGAAGCGTCCTGTGCGCTCAATACTGATTTATGCCTTCACATTTCGCAGATATGATTTAGTCCTCAGCGTCTGTGGCTGCAATTGCGGGCGTGGGCACCTCAGGAAAGATTTGGACTACGTCCCACCACGTCGTCCAGCTGACCCAATTCCAATTCCTGGACCAGATGGACAGCAACAACCTGGAAATGCTGGTGGAGCAGCAGTGGCAGCAGTTGGAGCTCATGCTCAGCCTGTTGCCGCTCCGAAGAAGAAGAAGGGCAAGAATCGTGAACAACGCCCAACATTGGCTATTTCGGCTCCAGTCCCACATCCAAATAATAATCAACATCATGTCATGCCGAATCGTGACCGTGGGTCAATTGACAGTAACAGCAGCAGTGGGAGTGGAAACAGCGGAGCAAGTTCTTCTAAAGCTCATGCTCCTATATTTGGAAGCTGTGGCTCTAGCTCCAGTGGAAGCTTTGATTTGAGCTCATCGCCTCCTGGCTGTTCTAGCTCTGGAAGCATGGGAATGGGAGTGGGACTTGGATTGGTAAGGAAAAAGTAATTACATCGATTTTGTTATAGTTTTTACCTTTCTTAACCTGTCCTCTCTATTTATAAAATCTCAGTTGAGCCGACCCCGACTGGACAGCGTTTCATCAAATATTTCTGGGTCTTCGAACTCGTCGACGGATACACCACCGTCTCCGAGCCTCTCGGCCCAAGCTTTATTCAAGATGCCAAATCCAACTCGGAAGAATTCAAAGGACTGTCCAGATCGAAGCCGGTACATCCTAAATGCATTAAGTCACCTTTCCGATCCCGTTCTGCGCAATTCTTGGTTGTAAGTTGGAAAAAACTGAGTCGAATTCAAACTGGCAATACGTTTTGATACAATTGTAAATTGTAATACAATTCTTCTCATTAGTTTTCGTATATTCATTCCTTAGTTTTTCCTAACTTTCATCTCGCTTTTGCCTCTCTGCTATCATAAAGTCAAATTGGAGATTTTTTTTACTTCGTTCGCTGGGATCTCGGAATTCTGTACCTGCAGAATTTCCCGAAATAGAACGAAACGCTGTAGTACCCATCTCCCTGTGCTTTGCTGTGAGTCTTTGAGCCAGATATTGATTTTCCCCCTTGTAAATTGTTAATTTGCAGGCGTGACTCTGGAATATTTGCAAAGCGATTGGACTACAGCGCATTCAACAGGCTCCCGAATCACAAAGTCAACGCGTACCATATCAAGGTCAGTAGAGTCAATGTTTACGAATTTATAGTTTTAACTAACCATTTCGAAATTAGAAGCTTTGTCATCGTGCATAATTGATACATTTCCGAGGAATACCGAAAATCCCAAGTGTCTAACTCAAAATTTTCATCAGAGATTAACGAAAACAAAAAGGTGTATACACCTGTGTACACGGTTGGCTGTTTGAGGGTTAACTAACCATTTCGAAATTAGAAGCTTTGTCATCGTGCATAAGTATAGTCATTAGCATATCCTGTGTTCAGCCACAGTTTATTTGTCACGTTTGTGGTCGTAGTAATGAAATCATAGGCTGGATATGATTACTCTGCGATAATTGTAGACTAGCTTTCATAATCCAGAAGTGCGTTTACTATTTTACTGCGGACGTCAGGCGATTCTGGTTGTTAGTGACCTTGTTCGATGCAATTTTGTACATATGCAATTATGTCAGGAACTGGCGTAAACACCTCGTGCTAGATTAATCTCGTGTGATGTTTGGCATGAGTTATAATTACAATTTGAAGATAGCGAAACTCTAATGTCATGGTTGGTGTGATAATTTGTAACTCAAGCTGAGAGTAGGGTGCTTGGTACGGGAAGGCAGCAATGTTTTTCAGAGTATCTATAATTACAGACAACGTCAAAAAGCTATTATATTGCATAGGATAGGTAGAAGACTTAAGGGAGGCGAAAAGGGTTCTGGTATTGGCATCAGTCAGCGTCAAACACAGAAAACAATGACATTGATACGTTGATAAGTACCAAAGCACTTTGAAACCTAAACTTAAAAGTCCCATGCAATAATTGCTGTTGGAGCTTAGGGACAGCACATCACAGGGACAGACTTGAGATGAGATGAGATGAGATAACTTAGGTAACTTCTTGGCCACAGTCGGAAATTGGACATTTAACACGTATAAGATCTCTGGAGAGAAGCTAGAGAGCCAGAGGTTTTAAAAATTTCGTTGTACGACGATAAGAAATTGCTGTTTCAACAAGGGACCACTGTAGCCATGTAACGTAAGTATTCACGATCAAAGAAAGAGAAGCTCCTCTCCTCCGTACAAAATTGTAACTTATTGCTGAAGCTCTATAAATTTGCTGGTAATTCCAGAACTTTAATTAGCAAAGCAAGCAGATTTTCTCTTTCTAAATAAATATAATAACCTGAATGGCGCAGAAGTATCGAAAAATGAGGGATCCCTTGGAAGGAAATTACGTTTTTGGCTTTGGCCAATGGAAAAATACCACATAAAATAGGCTGGGTAGGTTAGGGTCCACACGATGGACCCTGAATTTTCAGACTTAGGAAAGGGCATCGAGTAAATAATTATCTTCAGGAGGACAAGTGCCCGAACCCTGAACCTTAAAAATAGTCTCCTCCACTTCTCTCATACCAATTTTTTAAAAGTCCATCTTTCTTCTTTACTGACTGCGCCTTCTTAATGAAATTCAATCCACGACCCTTAAGTTTTAAAATACAAATTTCCCGATCCCAGTTAGTTCCAGGAGAGTCAAGAGAAGTTGCTGGAAGGAAGGGTAGGGTCTCGTCTCCGTTAGTTGGTCACGTAGCCCTATGTTCCTCCGGCAAAAGGGTCCCATGGAAAAAAACTCGTACTTAAGTTCTAAGGGATGTCTGTCTCTGTACAGTACAAGGCCAACAGGCTTTTTATCTTCATTCCTTCCGTCTAACCATATAAAAAATATATATTCAAACATTCAAAGGCAGGTTTCATTTTATGATTACTTCACCCTACGTGTAAAAGCAGCGAGGTGGAAATTTCTAAGATTATTCCATACAATTGTTTAGAGATTCTATTATTCTGACTCTTACTTTATTACCATACACGAACAGGCACTATGCACTAAAAAAATAGTAAACTCTGAACCAGACACTTGTAAGCAAACGTAATCGAAAATGCATGGAGGTGGAGGTGGTAATAAAGAAGCAAGGGTTCCATGAGAATCTACTTAAGTGGGTTACCAGGAGCGCGGTGGTGTGTCAGTGTCGTTCAAGGACTTTCCAGACGTATGCCGACACATTGCTCCTGGAAACCGAATAGAGTCAAGTCCAGACCCTTAGCCTCAGCTCATCAGAATAACTGGTTTTCTGGCGTTATTTGTTTCACTGATTTGAATTTTGAGTATGATGTTATCATCCTGAATTCTCCGAACTTCCATCATAGAATTTGATTTAGATGGTTTCCTGTGGTTGGGTTTCTCGGGAAGTACCTAATTGGAATATTCTGAAAATGGTAAGGAAAGCCATTATAATCCGATCGCAAGAATTTGAATAATTGAGACCCGTATGCTAATATGTCTGTGTCTGTACATCTGTACGTCCGTCGATCATATATGGTAGGACTATTACTCGAATTCTTTAATAGGTAATTGTATATATGATTGTTTCATTGGAACAATTATATGCTGGAATAGGATATCTCGTAATTCGGCTTAATTTAGAGCTTTAATACTGCTCTCTGAAGTAAGCTTCTCATTCATATATTGAGGATATCCCTTTGACTTTTGTTTTGACGTTAGAGCCGGCATTATTGTCGAGCCTCTCTATTTTGGGAAAGTAGAAACTATTGATTTATCACATTCTGTGGGATGCGGAGGTTTCGCGGCTTTACTCTGTATTCTATATTATACTGTGTACCACACACGGGATGTACGAAGGACACAGAAAGGACAAAAATTGTTTTTCCTTCAACGCTTTGGCTCTTTATCACTCTCCCAGCGATAAGTCCGAGAGCCTGTTATTAGCTAGAGCTTTCTTCCTATTTACAACGATTTTAGTCTTGGGCTGTCATTCCAGATGTACGGCGTTCGACGCAGGATGTTATTATGAAATTGATACTAGCTTATTATTAGCGGGATTCTGCTGACGTTATTAGCGGTCGTCATTTCGCTTGGATTCGCAATGTAATAAATATTGTATTGCATTCTCATCTCCAACATCATATTTCTCGAAACACAAATACTTCCAGATTTCAGTCGACAGGAGGTCTAGAATCCGAACAATGAGCCATACTGTGTATTGTACAAATGTGAATACAAATATGAGCTGAACCGTATATCACAAGCTTTATGTTTCAAAAATCTAGTCTTTTTGAAATGGATCATTGACCCTTAATGAAATCAATCAGAGGTTTGATATTTGACCGATTTGGGAATTTAGAATTGTTGATGGTTTGCCAGGCTGCCAGCTGGATGAGTTACGGGATTGACGAATGTATTCCGTGCTGCTGTGGGGTGTGTGTGGAATACAAAGATGAGATCATCCTTGTTTTTCCCTGGCTTGCTTGGGATTGGGATAGGTTCTGGTTCTGGATTCGGGGTACGAAACCCAGTTTTCCGGTATACCATATGTATTAAAGAAGCTAGGCTGGAAAAGGTAGGGTGCTGAAAAAGGAAATTGAACCGATTTCCCCGTATTTCGTATTCGCAGGAGTCTCTAGGCTTAAGCAGGCTTAACACTTTGCTAGCTTGCCTATTCACTCAACTACATAGATACTACTGTAAGGCTTCGAAACTCGCTTTAGTTTGAAAGCTAATGGTTTCATAGAATAAAGAATAGGGAGAGAGCACACTAAACGAAGAGGAAGTAAAGTGTAGATAAAAATATCGATTTTGAGAGCCTTCTTGTTTTCTCCCCCAACCTACGCAACTTTCTCCTGCTCTTGCATTTTCTGCCTTTTTAGTGAGGTTCGAGGTTCTATTTCTAGCTTTGGTGTTCTCGCCTATCGTTCCGTGAGGTAGAACTTGCGGGTAAGGCAATCAATAAATGCAGAGCTTGGCCTGGGCTGCGTTTGGCGTACATACACCCTTGCGTATTGGCTAGGTCAGGGTTTCCATATGGCTTCAGTATGTATGTGTATGGTAAGCTGGGGTGGTGCTTTCTCCAGCGAGCGGCAGTAATTTTGGGCTGGCCGTTTCACATGCTCGAAGCCTTGTTTATCGTAAATGCTGAATGACGTAAGAATTTCGAATTTTTCTAATATTGTTCGAGAGTATACTAAAATCGTTCAGTTTCAGAATATGCAACCGCCGCCCCGGAACGGAAATTGCCTTACTTAGCCTTAGACATAAGCATTTCCGTAAACAATATGCTTAAATCAACCTTCCGACGCCCTCATGGTCGCTTAATACTGTGCACATACCCAGAAATAATGCAGAAAAAACCGGATTTCCAAATGTCAAGTTAAAGTCACCTTCTAAACTATTACAGAGGTGAATTGAACGTAACGTAGCTCTGTATCTGCAGGCTTAAGGCTTGGGTTTTCCTATAAAAGGCCTTCTTCTTATCTAATGTTTACTTTAACAATGCAGAATCCAAGCTACTTAGCACGGTGATCCGTTCCGTATTTGGCTTATTTCGTTAGATTTATATTTATTTGGTGGTTATCATGCTGTGGTTTCTATTTATACTGATTAAGGGTGCGTAGAATGTAGCCATTAAAAATAACAAACAACAGTTTCCATTTCCATATAAGTAGATGTCTTATTTTGACTTGTAGGATTATATAAAGATGAATTATCGTAATGTAAAGCAGTTGTGAGTTGTGCATTGCAGCGGAAACCGTAAATGAACGTATTTTTCACTTCTGCCCATTTTTAAGTGAAATATATATGACTCGATTTTTACCTAGCTGGATGAATTGACTTTGACGGTATACCTCGACGTTGTCGGACAAGGGCTGTAATTATGCCCCATTAAATGACACCTTTTCCATTGAACATTGAACTAGGTATTCATATAATTTGTTGACTATCGATCGAGAATCGTTAGAGGTACAGGAAGCTGTCAATCTAGCTCGACGTGTGTAGATAACTGGGTACTTAGGTAGTAGCCGGGTATTCCTACTGTATACAGTCATAAAATGAAACAATATAATTAAACATCTTCCTGTTGTATACCTAGTGCCTTGTATTATGCATCGCTAGGTTGAGGTTTGAACGTGAAATGATTTTCACGTTTGATAAAAAACGGGTAAAAATAGAATGAAATAAGGGTTGAGGGTTTGCTTCTGCTGTTACTGGTGTGGTAATATCAGATCAGGAAGAATCGAATGAAGCCGTTTGAGAAAGGGAGGGTGAGTGAGGAACAGAGCGAGCTGTTCAGTGTAGCCAGATGAAGTTGGAAGGGTGTAAATATATTTTAAGTGCAGGGGGTTGATGGCTGGTCTGTTCTAGGCTGACATGGACTGGCCTTGTCCTAGGCCATGGTTACAATTTTTAATGTTACGTTTTCAATGTTGAATTCAAGTTTATAGGCACAAAATGCCAGGCCATCATGGTCAGGGTTAGAATTGTGAAGTAAGGCCAAACTAGGAAGGGGTTGTAAATTAAAATGCATGAAATGTGTAATTTATTTTAATTATTAATCGTCGTAAACTTACTGCTCATCTATTATTTTAAAAATAATTGTGAAGTATGAGTATGTAATTTAGATTCTGTATAGGTTTCATGCAGGGTTCAAACTTCTGAAATAAAATATTGCAAATTCCGGAAAAATTGAAATAATTCTCTTTTTTGGTTTTTGGTAGTATATGCTGTGAAAATTTTATGATTTGATTTGGCTGTGTTTGCCCGCGCTAAGTTTATTAGGCAGGTAGCAGGATGCTGGATGGATGCTTGACAGGGTACATGGTATGTAGCTTAGCTTGAACAGGAAGTGAAAGTTGTGGAAAGATTATTTTCTGAAATTTAGGTCGGCGAAGAGGTGAACGAACCTCTCTTGCTCGTTTCTTCTCTATAGTTTTTGAATAGCTTGAACCTGGGACTAGAGACGTGCAAAAGGGACGCTGAATGGGAAATCTTGTTGACTGTGAAATGCTGAATCCTGGATTTGAAGGTAGGAAGGGACATGGACTTAAGCCTGGGCAGCAGTAGGGCTAGCTGAAGTAAACAGCAGCGAAAGCACAATCGTAGCTTAAATTTTTGCGTTCCCGGACGGGTGGGCGCTTGGATTTTAGAATCTATGTGACTCTGCCAAAGCTGAAGTTTTCATTTAGCGAGATGAAACATTTTCTTTGATGTTTTGGAATTGGGTCCTCCTATTCAATTTAATTTCTGAGTCAGCATTCGAATTCAATGCCTGCACTGCCTTGCTTTATAA
>VNWX01002679.1:0-11607 GCA_009869905.1 Ceratophysella communis | reverse complement strand
TAGGCTCGCTACGAGTTGTCGCTGCTATGAATTGTCGCCGCTATGAGTTGTCGCTGCTATGAGTTGGGCGCTATGAGTTGTCGCGCTATGAGTTGGGCCGCTACGAGTTGTCGTGCAACCATAAATATTATGCTATAAAAGTTTTCCTGTATAAGAGAGGAGAGGAAATGACTTCATCAAAACTGAATCCATCAAACTCCTGTGAAAGGGAAAGAAAGTCTCACAGTAGTAAATGAACTCAATTGAAAAGAGGTTTCAATACAAATGTGAATTTATTCCAAGAAACGAGTTTGTTGAAACGGTAAAATAACTCTGCAAAACTCTCAAAAACTTCTAAATCGAATTTGATTTATGGGTGTATAATAGAAGTTCATCTGACAAGCTCATACTCGTGAGAGGAATAACGAATACGTTTCCGAGTTCGTAATATATAAGTCACCTGGCTAAATGAATGAGATGTGTAAGCAGACTTCTTCAGAAATGTATGAAGCCGGAACAGTGATCCAGATCGACAGTTGCAAGTATTGATAAAATCTAAGATATTGTGAGAATTGAATACATATAACACGATTACGTACCGGGCACGAGACGACCTTATCGTCAACAGCTGTGCACAAAATTGTCATAATCTTGTAGGCTGTAAAACAGTTTTCAGGCACGACCGCTTCAAATGAAATACACGTTTCCAAGACCTCCAGAAAATCCGGATCATTCAAAATGCAAACCACTGAGTAAAAACAAAATCAAGTTTAAAAGGGTTACAAGTTTCTATGTAGCAGCTTGGTGTTATTGAAATATTATTAATGACTTACTCAATGAATGCTTCAAACAATCAATCTCCAGCCAATACACCAGAAGTTTGAAATCCCCGCGACCCAACTTTGTCCACTTTATAAAAATTCGTAATGAATTTGAGAAAATTGACTGTGAAATCAGGTAAGAATGGTTCCGTGGCTGAATTGTAAGGTGTCTCCAGCACAATTCGAAGAAAGCCTGACAACTTGCTCACGGAATGTTCGAGTCCACTACTCTGGCTTTCACCCTCAAAGCCCATTGTTATTCGCATATCAGAAATGAGACGAAATAACGTTTGATAAACAAAAGAATCGTCGAATTCCAGATAGATGCTAGGAATCGTATCTCGGTTTTTCCAAACACATAACAGCTCTCGGCTTGTTGATGTATCACGACCAGCAATAATAGCCTGAATCATAGAAACCACATTATAATTTAATCAAAAATAATACAAACGTCTTAAAATATAAACTATCTTAAAAAGCTTACCGTGAAAGCATTGCGAAGTGCCACGACTGAATGCCAGGGAACATCCATTGGGCTTGGTCGATATGTGTCAATGAAATGCTCAAAATAATGAAAATTGCATTTCACCCAGTATTCAACGGCCAAGTTGAAAAATTCTGTGGAAAGTACGCCGAATTCGCTGAAAAGGATAATGACTTCCCAGCGGAAAGTTATAATCCTTGCAACCGACACAAAGTCAAGATTTGGTGTCTCGTTCAAGAGAACTTTGACGAATGACATCACGTCAGTTATGTGCTGTCTTGAAGTGGGATGAAGTGCCGGGTCAAACCAAACAGAACTACAGAGTAGGATTCCAATCTTGAGGTAAAAGCATAAATGTTTCCATGCAGGGAGCAACCGATTTTGGTTCATTATGACTGATTTTATCAATTTAGCTAAATTTCCAAAGAAATCCGGAGTTAGCAAGTCTTTCCTAGCATTCCTGTAAATAATGGAATACGGCAACAGTCAGACACCCTTTTAAACTCGAGCTAAGCTTAGCTGATGACATGACTGCTACAATGCAACTCAAATGCACGTTATGCTGAGCAGAGTTCAGCTTTGAGTTATGCGAAAAGTGAAAGCAGACTTTCACATACTTTTCCGAAGGGAAACGTGAAATATTTCATGAACCGAGAACAATGAAAACTAGGATCCGCACTCAAAATCAGCAGCTTGTGCTTCGTATGAGAATGAGAAGAGAATTAATTTACAGTCTTCGCGCTTGCATCACCTATTCCTCTCCTCATTCTTCATACCCAGATTCATATTTCGAAACTGCGTTGTAAATAACGTATTGTAAGCAGAAAGGCTGCATTGTAATATATTCGGTGAATAATCCGTGTCTGACGCAACTACTAGTGGCAAATGTTGTATTGTTTCACCACCACCAGAAGCAAAAACAAAAAGTAGTATTTTGTACTCACGAAGCAATCAAAAAGTACGAGTAGTAAGCCAAGAGCACAGTGTCCTGGGAATATTTCACTCGATTTTGCGGCCCTCCAATATCTTGAGAATTAAACATGCTGGAGCCTAATACAGTCCCCCAATTTGTTATATCCACATCCAATTGACTTAGTCCCGTTGTCCAAAATTTAGCATAGTAAGCCCAAGTGCTTTCTACTACGCTTCCACTTTCAGTCGCTGGATACATCAGTTACACAGAATGAAAAAGCAAAGGTTACCTCATTTTTTTAATTCAATTACTTCCTTTAGTATTTGCAAATTGAGTTTGCGAGTACGTAAGAGCACTTATGCTATATGCAATTATGAATACAACCAATTATCATTACGCCTACCTGGCCAAATCTCATCAAATTGTGAAAACCAAGTCTTGGCAACGTAATCCAAGATGAGACTCATGAATTGATTCCATTTGTGAAAAATCTCTTCCTGTTGCCTGTGGATAAAACAAATTAATTAATATTATCAATTCGTATTTAAAGGTGGCGACATGGTATACCAATAATTCTATTTTGCAATCTTTGCTTTGAACAAGAAATTAGGAATCTATCACTTCGGTAACCTACATAAGATGACCATTCCTTCTCACGACAAAAGCTATTTCCAAGATGATTTCTCCAGTCCAGCCAATAGTTTCGTCAGCTGCAACATGAGGTACGACCACCTCGATTGTTGTGTCCGAAGTAGACCAGAGCTTAACTGTTTCAATACGTTCGGCTAACCCAGATTTTTGAGGCAACATATTTTGAGTGTTAAGATTAATCTGACGCATCAGTTGCAGCAAAAGAGTAATATACGGTTTGTCCTCCTCGCTTTCTCCAGTGTGAAGCAAGCCCTATATTATAAACGAGAAACGAGAATCTTGTGTATCTCAGTAAAGCGGTACGGTCTGACACTGAATTTAACTTACAAATATTGGTGTCAAGTAGCGGGGCTTCATCAATTGTTTGATAAAAAATTCCTCTAGAACGTATGTCCTCGTAGCTTCGCTGTAACTGTTTATCCAGTAGACAAATTAGACCAACGTCGACGAATATAACCGACTAAAACTATCCACAAAGGTCAGACTTACCAATTGAGCATTGTATCCATAATTCGAAGAGTAAGCTTCAATTCAGATACACAAGTTAAGTTTTCATCCGTTTGAACCATCGTCTCATAAATCTTTTGTACTGTGGGCTCCAAAAGCGAGTCGCTACAAAACTTGAGCATCTTGGAATAAGCCACTTTCACCTCCAGTGTAAATGCGGTTGACGACAAGATGGTGGTGAAAAGAGCAAGTAGTTTTTCTTGTACAACATAAGACACCTTTCTGTGAATTAAAATATACCCGCATTTTTAATTTGAATAATACCTACTCTATTTTCGAGGGAACGTTACGCTATGTTACGTTTGCAACTTACACATCCGAGAGTGCATTCATAAGAAACTTTAAATACAGTTCTCCATTCAGCTCGATGTCTCCAATAGTCAGAATCACATTTCTTAAACTTTGCTCCACGATAGTTAAGGCTCGGGCTTGAGGATACTTTGAGGTTTTCACGAGATGGTCAAAGAATTCAATTACATCACTGAAAATAATTTCAAAACATTAATACGTGAAAATTTTAAATAATTGTCAAAGAAAAAATCGCATCCAGCACTCACTTGAACAATCTCAGGTCCATAGAATGCATGCTTTGAGCGACCAGGAAGTCCACGTCCGCTCTAATAATCATAAGCGGAATCGAGCAGATCGTTGCATAGTGAAAATTGCTCGATGTCATTCCCTTCCTCATGTTTTGCTCGTAGACCTTCAAAATGACTGTCAATACTTGAACTCCAAGTTTCTGAGAAGAAAGGTCAAAAATTAATACAATCAAACTCATTCCATTTGACTTAAAAGTGTGTAGTTATTGTAATCAAGCGCAAACCACAGACCTGTAATTCTGATGAAGTTGAACCAAGAACAATTCGAAATGCATTACAAAGGTGTGCACCTGAGCTCTGGAATGCTGTGAAGAGAGCATTTTCAGATTGAAACACTTGCATCAGAAATTCTGGAAAGAGCATAAAACGATATAACGAAATTGATGAAACCTTATATCAAACTTAGTTTTATTTGTCGAGAATAAAACATCTACTTACCCATAATTGCGCTCATGAGTGAAACGGACTGTGTTTCTTTCAAAATTGCGATAATATCAACAGTGATCTTATGAATACTCGGAAGGAAAAATACAACGGGCCCGTCTTTCTCTCCAATTGCAAGATTCGAAAATTGAGTTTGTATGGATGGACTTCTTGACAAGATGCTGGTGAAGAAATTGTAAATTTTTTCAACCAACTCATAATCGTTCTTTGAACTGCCAATTGTGATACACAGGTTGGGAAGCACCACAGATCCTGCAAGCGGAAAATGAAGAACAGTTAGTATAAGCAATTATAACGGCCTTCTAGTCGCATCTAACATCAGCGGCTACAACATCCTTGCGCTCATTTCTGAGTATTCAGACAAAGGCGTCACTCGCTATAACTCCGGAGTAAAATTCGTTAGGAGTAAAAGCGCTTTCTCCTAGATGAGCAACTGTGAGTATACAACTTAAAATTTTGCCATTTTACTTGAGTTTTATACAAACGAACCTTTGCCAATGTAAGATTTTTGGTTGAAAAACAAGAAAACCTATGCATTATGATTCATTACTAAATAATTTGATAGCCGTGTCATATCCTCAATTACTTTATCCTACTGCCAAATGCTGTCGAGAAAAAAACTAGTTTTAGTGTAGGCGCAAACCATTAGCACACGAAGGAACTTTATCATTGACGCTCCTGAAAGAGTGCGACTCTCGTACATAAAATAAATCCATCGGGAGCACAGGTGTGGAAGCTATTACCAAGCGATGCTCATTCATATTTATAACCGAAGCTAGATAAGAACACGAGAAAACAAGCGTCTCCCTGTTTTATTTTCCATGTTCCTTGCAGCTCGTTTTACATTTTGACACTTTCTAGGTGCATGCAATCATCACCCTTATTTCCCTACAAATTTTCTCCGGCTCTCGCAGAGGAAATTAATCATTTTAATCAAGAGGACCAAGTCAACTTTCACTTACCATATTTTCGCAGGAAAATGTCCAAACATTCATCTTTCCGCAAAGTCCCTTGGAGCCACTCGATCGAGTATGCGGTTGGCTCCTGTTTCACCTAATAGCAACATGAATTATTTAGCACATCAGCTTCCGTTTTCCCGAAACCAGATCGGAATTAAACCCCTGCCTGAGAGCATCAAACCTCAAAATATAAATAATTTACGTCCATTGTAACTGGATAATTCACTCGGTTCCACCCACATCGCTCCCCGAAGTAATTACTTTTCATTAGGCTGACTCGTTAAATTAAAGACCGGAATAAAAGATAGAGAGATATGTACACAATCAAAGTCCATGACACGAGCTTTTCAGTACGAGTAGTAATGGGAATTAGGGCTCTCTACTCGAAACTCTACTCTAATTCCACGTTAAGTACCAAATAAAATACTCGTTAATGTTAATGCTACCCGTCAGAACGAAAAATACATTCCATAAAAACCCTCACTTCAATCTTCCTTTCGACGCCATGCCATACTCAGCACTTCATCATACACCCCCATTCATGCGATTTTATATGGGTTCGAGATTTCCCAACTCTTTGTTCTAGCGCTGCACGTAGATGACAGTAATTTTATTACATACGAAAATCAAGTCACGGGGGTTTGGTCCCTAGTTACATAACCGAGCTGTGGTACAATGCTGCAACCACATAAAAGATACAAGATCTTCGAATTCCCCCTGCTGCTGAGAATATGGCGAACATTAGTTTTGAATGTTGTATAAAAGCGAAGCACTTTCCACGCGTACTCGTTACTCGCTTGTTGTGCAGCTAATACTAATGGGATCAACGCTAGTAGTAAAACGTCTACCGTCTACCATACCAAATAAAAATCTGCCTCCGTTCAGCGTGGCGTATTTTTGTGAAATGCTTTAAGTCTAAACCTCTAGTTCAGGCTTCGCTTTCTTAGTGAACTCCACCAATGTCGTGGTTCTCGGATTCTAAAACAAGCTTATTCTTAGGAACGACAAAGTCTAAAGTTAGAGAATATAGAGCAGCACTATCACTATTACACAAAGAAGGGCGATCTGACGGCCAGAAAACTCCGAATACCAGATTGGAACCTGCCAAATTTCTTCCTAACTAACTGATATATGTTGAAATTTACACCGCAATTTATATATACAGAAAAGGCTAGGGGGTGAAATCACCGTTAGGTATTACATAAACACCATCTTCAGCAGCCGGTAGGTAATTCTGTTCTAATGCAATCTGGCTCTTAGGGAAATGCTCAGGAATAGTCACAGCGTGTGCTACAGATACAAGTGGATTCTGATTTCCAATCATGGCTTATCAGCTTACATGACATGAGAATAGCGAATCAAGGGGCGAGACAAGTCAAATATTAGAATGTGTATGCAAAATACATCCGGAATCCGGACCCGGACTCTTCCTTCATTTCAAAGCTTTCTCTATCTGAAATTCCCCCGGCATAATCTTCTGTCTGTACTCTACACGAATTCCAAAAAGCCTCCGCGAAAGCTTGATAAAGCCGGTCCTAATCACATTCCACCAAAATATAGAACTATGAAGTTTTTTCTAAACAGCACGTACATATATTATACCCGTCTACAGCAAAGCGGGATCTTAACAGCCCCCACAACATTCCTATTTGCTATAAGTAGATCTGTAGGTTCTTATAAATATACACTTTCACGTCATCAGACGCCATTGGATCAAATTCTTCATTATCATCCCATTTAGCATAAATATTTAGCACCCGAGTTTTAACTTTATAAAGACTTATAGTAGACGACTTAAATACGATGTTGGCTTACCTGGAAAACTACTTTATCCACAATAATTTCCAATAGTTCAAAATCATTCGTATTGGTCAACTGCAACAGAGCTGAAAAAACGAATGAGGCAATGCAATTGTAATTATGTAACATTGAAGATGCCGAACATTATAATTAAAGTTAAGAAGTAGGCGGCTCGCTTACAATCTGCGACTAGATTCATAGTCTGCGGGAAATTAGTAAGGAACATTTGAGCTTCTGAAAACAAGAATAAAACGGAATGACTCAAGGTTAACTTCAAGGCTTGCTGTAATTTACTACCCGATAAAATTTTAGACTAGACTAGACACTAGCGTACCGGTGAGTACGTTGATCATTGCCTGAAGAGCATCTCGAGAACTGCCGTCGCTGAGTGTTTGAGGAGTCGTCAAAATGGAATGTAAAATCCGGTAATTATGACTGATATCAGCTAAGGTCGGGTCCTGAAAGTAGGAACTTCGGATTTTATTGCATACACAAGAAACGCAAATTCCAGCTTGTCCTGTTCCGCCACTTTGGAAAAGAGCTCGAACTGGGTGTCCACATTGACCTTGCTGAGAATGCATGGAAAAGCCCCGGGAAGACTGAAAGTCCAAAGCTGACGATGGAGGACATTGGTAGGACTGCTGGCTACTGAAAGCTTGTGATGAGAGAAGATCTTGTGATGAATGGATTTGTTGAGAAAGTAAGGATTGTGAAGATTGAAAATTCTGAGAATTGTGAAAACTTTGTGAAGATTGGAAGTTCTGTGAATGGGAAAATTGCGAGGATTGGAAGCTTTGTGAACTCTGAAAAGCAGGTCCATTTGGGAAATTCTGAGAAATATGTTGCGAAGACATCAGATTTTGAGACATCGGCAAGAGACCACTCGCTCCAAATACGGGGTTTTGAGACTGGGACTGGGACCCAAAATTATAGCTTTGTGACATTGTGGCTTCGATTGTTTCTACACTCCTTGAAATAGCTGCAGAATGGAAAAGTAAAGCAGACAAACGATAAATACATATAAATTTATCTATTCGAAATCCATATCAATTATAAATCATAATCCTAATGAAATCCGCGGATTTTTATAAATGCCCAAATTCAGCATTTTGCTGAATTCGGTTGTGTAGGAAGTTCTGTAGAGGAAATAGCAAGATTCGGAGATGTGCAGGGTTGTCGTCTAGCCCAAGTCAGTGTACTAAAATACTAATACGTACCGCATGTTCTAAATTTTGTTCAACAAGCTTCCTTGGTGCTCGGTCCGTTTAGTACGTAAGAGATAAAGCAGGGCAGGGAATGGGCTCATTTTTTGGCACGCGGCCGACTGTCCCAAAAATGGCATTAGGCTCTAGAAGGAACTGTATACTGAAGACCGGGTAGACAGGATGAGGAGGATATGTACCTCGGTGTAATAGAACGGGTATTATTGGTTCGGAGAATGACGAGACCCCGGTTTCACGAATTACACTCCCTGTCCTAGAATACAGCTTTAAAACCCACTTTCAATTCAGCACTTCGCTGCAGAACAGCTTTCGATCGTGTAAGTCCTTCACGTATATTTTCTAATTTTTCCGCTCCGTAGCATTTGTTCCCATTTAGATAATTAATTAAAACCTAGGACAATAATTAAGTTAAAGCTATAGCGGAGTGCTAGGAATTTAAATGCAAATCAAGCTCCAGCACTAAGCATACACATGGAGTCCTGTTTCTAAAACGGACGCTGAAAGTGAAGTGATTGTTTTGTATCCGGTTTGAAAAAGCCGGAAAAATAGTTAAGTCATAAGTAAAATTCATAAGCCCTTCGAGGGAAAGTCAGTGAAAGTTAAAGCGGATTCTGAGTCTAAAATTGGGATTGAAGCCTGTCTGCATGTGTATGCTCAAGTGCTGCTGGGCTACATGACTGGAATCTCTTCTGGTGGCGTCGTTTGCTCTTTTCGCGTTCCAGGAGACTGGGCTTGAGAGAAGTTTAATATTCTTGCATTATTTTGAAACAGGAAAGCCCAGGGCTGTTCATCTCGAGTGCTGTTCGTCATCATCCCACCCCAAGTAAAAGAAAAGTCGTTGTCGTCGTCGTCATTAGTGGTTGAGTCAAGATGGTGATAGAAAAGAAGTCCGTTGGACCGGATCCGGATCCAACTGAATACTTGTTCGTCTCCCTTGAGCAGAAGAGAATTGATCAAACCAAGCCCTATGATCCCAAAAAGGCTTGCTGGGTGCCAGATGAGAAGGAAGGCTTTGTTCTTGGTGAGATCAAGGGAACAAAGGGTGACTTGGTCACCGTAGGTATTCCCGGTGGAGAGGTATGCACTCCAAAATCATTACTTTCGCTTTCAACAACATGGCCGCTTTTTTTGAGAAAATGATTGATTTATGATTTCCGCGCAGTATCAAATCTCGAATCAAATAATGCTAGTTCTAAGCTGTTCTTATAATTCTCTCTACCACACTCTTCCCATGGATTCTGCTGGATTTTACTACACGGACCTAAAATCACTTCCCCATATTCCTATTGCTACTGAGCTTATTGTTAAATTTTTAGCCCGTTACTCTGCTCAAAATTTAATGCTTTTTACTGATTTTCACGTCGTAATTCAAAAGATTCTATCTAATAAGTCCAAGCATTTCTTCAAAAATTAAACACCAGAATGGTGTTCACTGTTACTGTTAACAGGAGAAGACCCTTAAAAAGGAGCTCTTATCCCAAGCGAATCCTCCTAAATTCGAGAAAATTGAAGATATGGCAGATATGACATACTTGAGTGATGCAGCCGTTTTGCACAACTTAAAGCAACGTTATTACGCTAAACTAATTTACGTGAGTACTGGTTTTTAATTCTTCTCTTCTTCTCTCTTTCTCTTCAAAATTTAGGAAAAAACCTTCAAACAAGATCTAGTCCAACAAGTGAATCCACCCAAGTATGAGAAAGCTGAGGATATGTCCAATTTGACATACCTCAATGACGCTTCAGTTGCTTCATAACTTGAAACAACGTTACTATATTAAATTAATCTACGTAAGTCTTAACTCTGCCGTTCGTACTGCATTTTGGCTGACTCAATTATACTCGTGCTTGAGCTTTTGCATGAATCCAAAAACCTAATAATTTAACTCAATTTTCTTCTACATAATGTATCCGAGCATGATTTCTCTTTGACGCTGCTTCCTTAGGGGTTTCGTATTTCTGTATCGTCTTAATCCTAATACCCTTAGTTACCGTCAATTTACTTTTAGACTTAATTTCTAACTTAAAATTTCAAATTCGAACGTAGATATAACCGTCCTTTGATTCCGTACTGCACCGCAGCGGGCATCTAATCTAACCTATCGTCTATCATCTTCACTTCCTTTGTAAAAAGCATTGGAAATCTATTGCATGTAATTACATCTTGTGTCGCTTGTGCTCTTGTCGAGAACCTTACTACGGGAATACAATTCACTTGTGGATAGTGACCAAGACCCGAGCTAGTTTTAATTTTAGATTTAGAGGTATATTTGTTGTGACCCTTCGTCAAAACTTAAACCTGTAATTACATCGACCAAAAAAGTGCATTTCTATGTTTAGTCCTGGGCACTGTGCTTCTGTGATAGTTTTGATTCAATGGTACTTAAAAGTACCCGTCAGCTAATCTCAAGTTGTAAAATGTATGATGACTTAACTATAGATTTACTGGCATGACGTGACGGGTACAAACTGAAATAAGATTCGAACCAACTCACTTGGAACTTGGAAACACTTCAGCGTCCAAGTTTTTAATCATAGAAGCAGCGTTGAGCCTCTGCTCCGTGATTCTATGGCGAGAGTCATAATTATTCAGTTCACGTCAGTTCATGCCAGGAAGAGGAAATTCTTGGAGAAGTCTACAAAGCTCTTAGCAATCTTTTCATTCTCGAAGTAAATGAGAGCGCTCACTCAATACTAAATTTCGTTCGTTCAGGAGAAATAGGGATAATGATGCGCCGCAGTAGTCTTTGCAAAATGGGCTGTCGTTCTAAGCATAAGTTTGGCTACGAAATACGAAAAATAACGCGATGCGGAAAGTATGGAAGCCTAGAACTAAAGTACTTCTTCAAGTATGCATGATTGCATTCAATTTAGTTAGAGAAGTCAGGAGAGAGAATAGTCGTCGGCAGTGTCTATCTATAGACAAGAATGTGCCTCAACTATTTTTGTCTTTTCTTTCTGACTTTTTTTTTACTCATGCTCAAATATTTAGAGCAAGAACAGAGAGCGTCTATGTATTATTCCTTCACTATCCAATCTTCTCTTCGTCAGCATCCATTATGCAATGAACACAAATGGCTTCGTCGTTCTCGGCCTTAGGTTGAAGTAAACTTTATGTGACGATTGTCGCCTCCCTGTGTCGCCTCCCATATTGTGCACTATTGTCGCCTCGTAAGACTTAAATACAATTGTCGCCTCCTAATGGTCGCCTCCAGGGTTAAAGTTTA
>VNWX01002678.1:0-11610 GCA_009869905.1 Ceratophysella communis | reverse complement strand
GATTGTATGTACTGTCTGAACTGTAAGCGGAAATACAATTTCATTTTCGTATAGACCATACACATAGATTGTAAAAATAGCTAAGACTTGCTTAAATGATAATTTTAGCAATTTTTGAAGGCGTCTAGCCGCTAATCTTCACAGGCCAAGTAGGCTATGGGATGTAGCATGTGTCTAGTAGCGCTACTACTGGCTGGTATCCATGTCGAATGATTTGAGACAATTTTGCCAAGTCTGGTCACTGACTCTATAGTATATGTGACACTCTATAGTCACTGCCTCTATCTTCTTCAAATGCCAACCCGAATGCTGATAAGCGGATTACTAAGGAAGTGTTTTATCTAGACATATTACACCGTTGATGAACTGTACCTATCCGTTTTGATCTTGAAAGCATTTCTATGTTTCTACTATTTTTGTAACTAAATAGTTCGTTTCACGCTTAGGATTAAGGCGGTATTACCATGAATTGCCTTAGTTATTTTTAGGAGTACGGACTTCAATTGTTCAATTTGCTCAATCCGTAGCGGCAGCTCTAAATCATAATAATTTTTTTTAAATGTTCTTGGCGATTTGCTAAAAAAAATTATAATATCGTGAAGTATTTTCACTATTTACTAATAAGCATCATGCAATGGGCATTTGAACTGAAAGCTAAGTTTTCGTACGACGCGTTTTACATGTTATGCTTATGCGTCGGGTGCTTTGGTAAATAGTTCAATACCCTAAAAACCGGGCCGCCCTAGTGAGCAAGTTAAATATTACCTATATGCTTTGAACTATTATATTGTTAGGGCTGTTGGCACTATTATTGTGACAATCTTGACAATTTGCATGAATGATGCAAAGGTCCCTGCTGAATACCTGAAACTCCTTCTAATGATAGAAATACTCTCATTTGTATTCGTAAAAGGTACGAGCCCATTTCCAACATATTTTGAACCAAATTAGCACATTAATGACCAGGAGAAACACAGTTTCAGTTTTTACCTGAAACTCCTTCTAATGATAGAAATACTCTCATTTGTATTCGTAAAAGGTACGAGCCCATTTCCAACATATTTTGAACCAAATTAGCACATTAATGACCAGGAGGAGCACAGTTTCAGTTTTAAAGCTTACAATAACTACCAGGTGACTTATTAACTTAAGAGTAATTCTTGCGATACAGCTATTGCGAATTTCCATTAAGTACTAAATTCGTATGATATTGGCTATTGAAATATATGCATGGAGTGTACAAACAGCTCTACGCATGCGTATGCTCGTGAAACCTAACCTAAAGAGGAGCGGTTACTCCTTTTTTGAGCCCAAGTATTTCATGGACAAACACATTAGCACAAACTTTAAAGTTAGCTAAATTTACACATACTAATATTCGTGCTAGCTATAGCAGGGTTAATTTTGGAAGCTTTAAGCTATTTATTCGGTACATTTGCACATATTTTAACTTGCCGACGAAACCTGTCAACAGGTCTGGCTGGACTGGAAGGGCAATTTAATTTGCGATTGCGACTGTGATAATCAACCGTAATATATGTATGTGCGATCAGCTACGTTTATCTGAAATCGGAAGCGTAACAGTAACAGTGCGATCGTGATCACAGAGAGCATCAACGTGAAACTTTAATTAAAGTTGCGTCATCACATGAAATGCTTCTTTAAGTCGCTAAAATAACTAAAATAAGAAAACGCCTATTTTCGGATGAATTAGCAAACGTGTCTTATAATTTAGCCATAAATAAGTTACACGTTATTCAAAACGAAGTACAGTGTGACAGCACCAAACAGCAGACATGAGTATTTCCATGGTTTCCGCTCGTTACGTGCTATTGTAATTTTACAATAGCACGTAACGAGCGGAAAATAGCACGTAACGAGCGGAAACCATGGAAATACTCATGTCTGCTGTTTGGTGCTGTCACACTGTACTTCGTTTTGAATAAAATGTTAATTCTGCAAATTAAACTTTGCAGGGGCGGCGGTGAGTCCACTCGATATCTGGTTGATACCAGTGAGTGCAAGATCGTTGACATGGACCCTTTCGACTCTTCAGTTACCAAATTTCTGGATAGGAACACCAAACCCATGAAATGCAAGAAACCGCTTGTCCGACTTGATTAATCAGGTAAAGCGTCAAGTTGAGAAGCTGATTCTTAAATGACGTTAATTCGAGTGATATGCCTTAAGTCTGAGCGTTTGAATTATTTCTATTGACGCAACGAGCTTTGCATTGCATTGACTTTCCGAAAATTCGTATCATTTGACAATCCCAACTGTATATTTTTAGGTAACAATTCGGAACGGCAAGAAATTACGAACTAGCTCAAGGGAAACTTCGTAATAGTTAACGTATTAATGCTAATGCCTGGCAGTTTAGGCTTTGCAATCATTGCATGGGCGTCTATAATTATAAATGCATTTTGTCCATCTTTCTTAAGAAACCCGGTCAGAACAGTCATTCATTGGCAATTTGTTATAAATTCGTCGTTTCATTAATTCACTGTAGACTGTGTAGGCAGTATGCCTAGTACGACCAGAATCTCCAGAATAAGCATAAGAGGCAGCATAGCTATGTGGACAGTGGTCCTGCTTTTGTCTGCTTTCAACTGTTAATAACTAAATAGCTCTGGTGTTCTAGTTAGAAACATGGCGATGAAACAATGAAACAGTAACTAGAAATACAAATAAAAATTTGTTAGTAAGCCGTACGGTATGTCATCGGCTGTATGGAGAGATTTTCAAGCAACAGCGTATGCTTAAGAAGTTATATCTGTTGCTGTTCTTTAAAGCCCTGACCAGAAATATGCACATGATTCGCAAGATAATGACGATAAGAAAAAAACCCTAGTCCAGTGTTTCGTTTAATTCATTTTAATGCTTTTTCTTTAGATAAATAATTTGTGTGTGTCTGAAGCGGTATGTAATCGTGGCTGAGTTTCAGTAGAGATAGTTCATTAGTTTACTGATTTGCGCTATCTATTCGTCCAAGTGGAGATGTGCATCTGGGTATGCGGGCAGAAGAGCTCCGTCCATTTCTGTGGCGAGTCTGTTTCCCTCCACCAAACGATGGTCTTGACCTCCGATTCTCATTTGACACCCAGGCTCGGGACAGCGGGATATTTCCATGGCCCCGCCGCACTCCGTGATGAGATAGATATGCCCATTCGGGCACTTGAACCAACGACCCGGACGTAGTCCAATAGCTTTGAACGATGTCTATCCGTTCTTGATCAGACACTCCCAGATTACTCTGCGTCTCCGCATCCAGCATCTGAGGAAATGCAATACGTGTTTAGGGACCATTTTCGATCGACATGCTTGTGAACAGGTGCAATGATAAAAATTACCTGAAGAGCCTCGCGGAAACGCTCTCGCAAGTCATCGACGTAAGGTCGGCGACGGTTCTGGATCCCCATGGCTTGTGTCCATGCAGCTTGAGCTCCTGGCGTCCGAATGAGTACTTGAACGGGTTCGGGCAGAGCCATACTTCGTCGTTCATAGAGCTGAGCAAGGTCAAAGCAGCGATTGAGCTCGCGCTGGAGATCAGCGCGTTCCAAGGCGTGTAGCGGCAGGCCACGGTTCATCAGAGTGGTGAACAGAGAGTTGTACATCATCTCCAGTCGTCTGACGTAGATTAAAGGGACGTGGAGCTCCATCAAGGCGACTCTTCCAGCAGCCTCCACCCAGATTTTGACAATGTCAAGAAGACACTCCATTTCCGGAACATTATACTGGAAACAAAAACAAGATATCTTAATTTCTGCTAGGAATATAGGATCAATTAGTACATTTGATTTCGGTACGTACGCTGTTCGAACTTACTTTAGAATAAACCACATTCTCGACTAGAACTCCATCGTACGGTAGGACCACCGCGCAGTAGATTTTTAAGTCTGCGAAGTGAAGCAGCTCCGAGCCGGGTGGCGTTGTTAGAAGCTCATGAATCTTCTTTTGAGCTTCCAAGAAAGCTGCCCGAGTGCCAAAGAGCTGTTCCTTTACTCTTCTCACGTCAGCCAGTGTGGAGCAAAGAATGGCCATGTAGCGGCGGCATTGAGAGATTACTTGTCCACACAGTGGACATGCTTTGTGGTAAACTTGATCCTGCTGGACAGCCATCCACTGGTCCAGCATCGTTCGCTCGATCGCATGTCCACAGTCTGGTAGCAGAACAAACCTGGTGGACAAAATGCATGAGTTGCCTGCTCATATACTAATACGTACCACGGGTAATGGTAATGAGATCTCACCTGTCCGTAGGTTCTACGAAATCCTTGGAGAGCACGAGCCCATCTATCAGTTTATCAGGGTCACAAACAAGACAGAGATCCGGACAAGCGTCACCGCAGAACGAAATGCAGGGGTGACCACATGGTAAGGTCTTAGGACAGGGTTCCTCGCAGGGCTCCTGATCACATACATCGCCGCATTTGTTTCCACATTTCCAATGAGGACACTCTCGGAGACATGGCTTCTGAAAATCGGAATACCAGGGAATTAGCATTTTAGGATTACTACAGAAAGTGCAGTAGGTCCCTAACGAGAGGTTCAACTCACTTCACATGGGGTACAGGGATAGCCACACGCCTCCTGGCAACAGCGGCCATGCTCACATGCGAGCTCACAAGGGACTGAGCAAGCAGGACAGGCCTTGTTACACGGTGCGATGCAACTGGAAGTGGACAAAAGGAATAAAGTTTGATTTAAAATGACCTGCAAAATAGCCGAATACTAAAGACTTACATATGGCCACAGATGAGTGTGCGTCCGCAAGGCTCTTGACAGCGAATGTGAAAGCGACCACTTTTGCAATCCTTGCAGCAGCCCTTGCAGGGATGTCCACAACTTTCCTCTGGCTTGATCAGGCTAGGGTCACAGGGAACTGAGTGTACGTCCGCAAGGCTCTTGACAGCGAATGTGAAAGCGACCACTTTTGCAATCCTTGCAGCAGCCCTTGCAGGGATGTCCACAACTTTCCTCTGGCTTGATCAGGCTAGGGTCACAGGGAACCTTGCAGTAGTCCGCCATATCTTCGGGTTGCAAGTAATAACGAAGGTAACATGGAATGTCAACCAGGTGACCACAGGCAGATCCGTCAGCTTGGATAAGAGTTCTGCATACGTCAATTCCTAATTCGCTGCAGTCCATTGTGACTTCGTGTCCACACTTGTACACTCGGCGTACCTTCATCTAAAAATTAAAATTGCACTCTTACAATCACATCATGCATTATTGATGGAACGTTAAATACTAGAATATTAGTTAACTGGCTTACCCAGGATTCCCCACACGGTATAGCGCAGAGATCAGATTTGTCGGCGTGGTCAGATCGAGCTGCAACCGGAATCAGCTCAGCTTCGGCTTGTCTGGAAGTTGAAGCGACGGGTTTAGGCTCAGGCCTTCGTTTAATGGTCCTGAGAGCCGACTTGGATGTTGAGGCCACCGGTGGGGCTGGGAGTAGTTCAGGTTCAGGAGATCTTGTTTGCGGAAGTGGGTTTTGCTGTGCTAGAGGCCCAGTATAATTTCGTGGACACTCAATGTCCCATTTGGACTGTGCGGCTTTCCAGTTTTTCTGGTAGTGGCGTTTATCCGCTTCAGAACGCCACGGCTCGCCAATGCTGAAAGTTGTTGGTCCTGGTTTAGGCAGTGGATGATTGAAAACCGGTGCTGGTTGGCTAGGGACTCTCGTTTTCGTTTGGTAGTGCTTATTGCTAGCATTTTTCGAAGCCTCGTATCTAGGTGGGCCATTGTTTCGGGCCGAATTGAACTTCCGAGGAATCCATTGCTCTCTTTCACATGGAAGCCCTGGGAATCGATTGCTCGTACTCGGCATCATTGTTGGAATTTTTGATGATTGGCTACTTGCATTTTGCATCTTTGGAAATTCAACCCGCTCTGTTTGCATTCTTGGAAATGAGCTGCTCGCATGTGGGATCATTGGGAACGTGTTCTTGTCTGACGGCGACTTAAGCGGCATGTTAGGTGGAAGTCCTTCGATATTCAAACATGGCCGAACTACGGAAAACCTTGCTGTATTATTCGGTGTATTATGAAGCTTAAAATTAATATTGAAAGTTTCCTTACCCGATGTTTCCGGAGCCGAAAATTCCTCTTTTGACACTTGGGTTTCCTGTGCTGCGGTGTTGGCAACGGTAGCGGTAGGTAGTGCTTTCTGAATGCCTTTGTACTTGTTCATCCATTGAGCCTTCCTCAGTTCAACTAAAGCCTTTTCTCGCTGCTGATTGCTGTTCACCGAAGGGCCGGGCACTTCCGATTTATTTGCCTCACTTGCATCCATCTCCGTCTTCTCACGATTGTTCTCCGAATTTGCCCTTACCCATTTTCACAATAAGGCTCTCTTCTGGAGGATCCGGGATTCCGATCACCAGTGGTTAGGGTCACACGATTGAACTTTGTGAATAACAACGCAGCACTGGTCACGTTCACACACTTAGGCACTTTCAGCTAACGCCTGGACACTGGTAGAACAATTCAATACTTTGAAGTCACAATTACCACCAGAATTGACCACACTTCCACAGAACTAAAAACTTGGTAATAAGGACTGAAACGGTTTTCGCAGTGGAATTGGGCAGAGGATGGCTTGCGCTCGCAGCTGCTCACTCGAAGAAGACAAGAACTCAGATGAGCCTGGTAACGAAGGCTACTCTCAAAGAAGACTTCATTTATGAAACCGATTTTGAAACCCGGTTGTGAAATCGTTATGAAATATAGTAGTTATAAAATCGATAGCATAATGAAATCTAAGAATTGAAGCTAACTGAAAAATGTTTCGTAATGCGAATTAGACTTTACTATTCTCGTAATATAATTTAATGCCTAAACCCACGCGTCGCATTGTGTAACACGTTGAACTTGAAAAATCAAATTCAATTTTATATCTTAATGCCAAAGGAATTTTCTCTATGATTTCATGTGACCAGACGCTGCGTCTTGACAAGAAGCAGATCAAGAACTGGAAGTATGCAAATTCGACCTGTTGCTACCGAGAATTGAATCGGGTAGCTCAAAGTTCCTACGAACTACAACAAAAATGCGGATTGGGTTGTTTCGTGAGTTCAGATCAACATTTAAAAAGATAACCTTGGAGTGGGCCTTGATTGTACACATCTGAATTTTAATTACAGGCTTTCGAACAAATGCCACCCGATTTCTGTCGAAGGGACGCCGGTATCCGCTCAATACATCAAAATTGAATGCAAAGATGAAGACGATGTTAAAGCAAACATTGATTTCCTGACTGTTCCGCTTCCGCCATCTCAACAGTCCAAGCTAACTGAAACCAAGGCTCAAAAGTGGGACAGTCGAAGGAGACAGGGTGAAGAAATACCGCCTAGCGTCCTCATCATTGGCATTGACTCCATTTCGAGACTACACATGAAGCGACAGCTGCCCAGAACTGGAGAGTACTTGGAGAGACATGACTTCATTGAAATGACGGGGTACACAAAAATTGGAGAGAACACTTTTCCCAATATGATGGGAATTCTGGGCGGAATGAGTCCCTGGCACTATCCTTGCTATCCGAACCGAGATGCGAAAGTGGATGACTGTCCTTTGATCTGGAAAAACTTCAGCGACAAGGGCTACTTGACTGCTTGGCTCGAAGATGCTCCTGGAATTGCTACCTTCAATTATGAAAAGACTGGGTTTGGTAGGTGTCGATTTTGTGCGAATTCTGCAAATATATAACCATTCAATGTTCAGGATTGTTTGCGATACATGTAATTTTATATTTCACAGTGAATGTACCCACCGACTACTACCTACGGCCGCTGATGGTGGCCTCTCACCTAGAAGAAAAGCGAGCGAGAACTTCCGGTGTAGTTTCTTGTTTCCAAGGCCTGAGTCCGACGGACTATATGGCCAAGTATATTCAGCGTCTCATCGAATTTCACGGATCTCAGTATCCTTTCTTCTTCCTCTCCTGGTTCACATCCATCGGTCATGATGAATTCAACGGGCTTCAGGTGCGTTTCTTGGCTACAAGCCCTGTATTTCCAAATGGGTAGCCGGAGGGTTGTACTGGAAATCATATCAGACACATTTTATTAAATTCTTACAGAACGCCGATGATACATTCCGTCAGCTACTTAAAGAAGCCGTTGAAAACCCTGCCTATGGAGGCAACAATACCGTGATTCTTTTCGTTTCCGACCATGGATACCGCTTCGGTGCCTTTCGGGAAACATTCCTTGGTTTCTATGAGGAATCTCTGCCATTCTTCTTCATCCGAATACCACCATCCCTAAAAGCCCGCTATCCACATTGGTACCGGAACCTTAAAGTGAACTCCCAACGTCTTACCACACCGCTCGACTTTCACGAAACGCTAAAAGACATTTTGAATCTTCCTGTTCGGAATATCTCTGTTCCGAATTCCGTCCTGAGTGCCAACAGTTCAGACGTTAATTATCCCCATCGTGACCCCGCATTCCGTGATCGTTATTCATTCTTCGAGGATGCGCCTATCAATCGAACTTGCGAGAGTTCTCGAATCCCACAAAGTTACTGCATGTGCGGCGTGTCTCCGGAAATTGGAAAGACGTCAGGGATTTCCACAGAGCTGGCTCAGTTCGCCCTCTTTCACCTGAACAGTAAAATCCTCAAGTCGTCAATCAATGAAGGAATATGTGTGGGACTTAGTTTCTCGAAAGTGCTCTACGGACGAGAATCGGGGCGGGGTGAAGTTCTGAATGACTTTGAGGTGCTCATTCCATACCAGGACTATGTCATTGCCATGGAGTCCATTCCTGGTAAAGCACATTTTGAAGCTCGTGTTCGCGTCTTTCCTAATGCCACACTTGAATTGACTGACTCTGTGAATCGAATTAATAGTTACCAAGGACAAAGTGACTGTACGAGAGATTATGAGCTCAAGAAGTACTGCATGTGTCGTGATGTGGCGGAGAGAGAAGAAGCCGCCAAAAAAGCCAAGACGAAAAAGGGTTGACTTGATATCCCTGCCACGAGCGATGCTTCAGAAGTAGGCGCTTTCCGTTTTCTAGAATACGAACATAGATGTTTGTTATTTTTAATTACCTCTTAGCAAGATCTCTGTAATGCATATTGCCATTTTAACTATTGACTTATAATTCAATGCAATTTCGCAAGTAGATGCATTAAGTAACGGATGATAAAATATATAGAAATTTTACATTTACCGTTTAAGTGCAATTATTTTGGCCAAGTTCGTAATGCCTTATTAATTATGGTGATGCTTCCTTAGAGTATGGTCCCGGTTCATGTTACAGCGTAAACCCTGCACTGCGTCCGTAGCATTAAAATTAAAATTCAAACGAATCAGACCTAATGGAGAAAGAAGCTCAATTACTAGATTAGGTAGATAGATTTTACTGTTTTGCATTCCCATTCTAGGATTTATTCCAAAACGAGAAATTTAGAAAACCCACAATTCAAAATAATGTGATGAACATAATATAATGAATAGTGAAGGAGGAGGATAGAAAGAATAAATGAAAAGCGTAATTTGGAATTGAATCGTAAGGAAAAGGCAATCAAGTAGGTAAATCATTTAGGAGGAGCACTCTTGGGTGGAGCCGGGCTCTTCGTCTTCTTCAATGCAGCCTTGCGTGGCTTGCCAGCCTTCTTGTTCATTTTGTTACGCTCCGCATCCTGCTTCTCCAATGAAGCCACCATTCGATCAAATGCCTCTTGCTCTTCCTGAGCAATTTGAGCGGCAATCCGGTCTTCCTCTGGCACATTCTCTTGTGAATTGTAGTAGCCAATGTAGACGTTGTCAGTCCTGGGTCCTGGAACATGTACGGGCATCATTTGGCTGGCTCGAAAAACGCGAGGTCGGTTACCACCCTCCGTCTTAGGGCGAGGCGTCTTTTGCTTTCCAGACATGGCTTCCTCTTCGGAAAGCGCAGGTGGCGCAGTTGCTGGCGGAGCCTTGGATTTCTTCTTCATTTTCTTAGTCGCATTTTTCTCCACACCGTCTTCCGTAAGGTCAAGAGTGAAGGAGTCCGCCATGAGCTCGTAGTCGTAGTAACCCGGAGCTCCACGAGAAATTTTTCCGGGCTTAGTTGTTGGATCGTTGTCCGCGCTTCGTTTGAAAGCAATTCGTGAGCCAGAGTCACTGCCTATCAACGTCAAACAATATCGAAAAGCGTTACTACACGAAAAATGGAGCAGATCATGGATCATGCTGAAGCTGACAACCAATATTAAAGCGGAAGCGAAGCTTATTATAACAAGAACAAGAAAACCTACTTTGCTTTCTGTACTTTTTGCTATGAGCCTTCTTGGCGGCCTTCTCAGCTGCATCCTCCTTCTCCTGCTCCTTCATACGAAGAAATGCGGACTGGGTAGGACGGACCGACTGCGACCGCAGCGGAATGGGGTTGCGTTGGATCTGAAAGAATCGTATATTTTTACAATTTAATGCCCAGCTTCCATTTCTGCGATTCACGAAGTAGTTCACTTCACAGAATTAGTTATTTATTCACCGGTTCGATATAAGTTCCTAACAGATTCAGTCGTGCGCGCCGAGAATGGGCCATAAGCCTTTGGCTGTTTTTTGCTTAGGCGCGTCCTTTAGTGGATAAGAACTTGTTTCGAACCAGATTGTAAACTTACCAATGGAGACACATGTTTTGGTGTAGGAGTCAAAAGAGCAGGATTGATTTTCGGTGGAGCCCAGGTCTTTCCAGGATGCTTTGGAATTCGTGTTGGGAACGACTTCACGACTTTTTGGTTGGTCAGTGACTTGCTACGCTCTAACTTGGATCCATCCTCAGACAATTCTCGAGGTTTACTAGTTCGAAGAGGAATTGGGTTTCGCTGAATCTACAAACACAAGATTTCAGAAATGCTAACTTGCTGCATGTCTTTAGATTTTATATTGTTCTGATTCCGAGCACGTTAGGAATGCGCGAAAGGTACTTACTAATGGTGGGATTGTCTTGGTCTTGCGTGGAAGAAGAGCGAGATTGACGGGGCCTTTATCAGGTCCATTGGCTGAAGAGGGCTGAACAAGCTTGAAGACCTTTTGCTTCGAGGCGACGACAGACTTGAGCTTCTCCTGCAACTTTAGGTTTGCATCAGAGCCTTTTGCTTCTGGCGGCTTATTGGCCTTGGATCGAAGTGGAATCGGGTTTCGTTGAAGCTGCATATTAAAAATGTACCACTTTAGTTTCATTATTCGAGTTACTCTACAAGAATCAGAGACCCAGATCCAGATCTCTGCACTGATGAAGAAGAAACACAATAACTTACCAAGGGATTGATGGGCTTCGGAACGGGTGGTGAGAGCATTCCAGGTGTCTCGACAGGATCAATGAAAGGCGTCGAGAGTGTCTTATGAACTCCACTTGCCAGAAGAACGAATTCGTCAAGCACGTCCTTGGAAGATGCAGAACGAGGCATCTTTTGGGTTGAAGCCGCCCTTCGCTTAGGTTTCAAGCTCACAACTCCTGGCTCGAGGCCAGTAACTAGTAAAAAAAGGGAAAAACTATCAACTAAAACCAAGTTTAAGTTAAATAAAGTTAATCATTTTACAATATGCAAAATTCTTCACATAGGTGCTACAGAAAAAAACTGCACAATAATCAATTTAAAATGAAT
>VNWX01002677.1:0-11610 GCA_009869905.1 Ceratophysella communis | reverse complement strand
ATTCGGGGTTCATTTGCCGAATTTCCGTTTGCCGAAAAAGTCAAAAAACGACTAAGTCCCGAGGTCAAAAAAGCAGGTTCCTTTGCCGAAAATTGGCAACCAAATTGCCGAAAATTTTTATTTTGAAAATATGGGTTTTAACAAAGGATTTAATTAAAATCAGGAACGTGAAGGGTAATTCTAGTTATCCAGTTACGAAAGCTAACCGTATTACTCGACTCGACTATTTATGTACGTTCCAGAATTGAACTGGAAACAAAGGTTCTTCGAAAGCAGTTCCCATATAATTTTTTTCTAAGTACTTGGGGAGTGGTTCCAGCTCAGCTGGAAGTATTTTCACTACTTCGGCGAATCTGAAATTTGTTTCGAGTGTAACCGTCACAACTTGACCTCTTCTTCTAAGCTATTTTGGTCTCCTTATCTTATTCCTGATACGATTTTTCTTTATTTTAACAAGTTTTTACTTTACCTAAATGCCGAAAAAAACTTGAAAAATCATGAAAAACACCAGTCCAAATGTCGAAAAACAGGGATTTTTTTTTCGACATTTGGGTAACATTTTCTGACACTATTTTTTTTGGATTTTCGGCAAACGGAAATTCGGCGTTTGAACCGGGTTCCGACATAGAATTGAGCGAATGGCTGAGGCTGAGGCCGAGCGGTTTTTAAAAGAGAGTGCAAATGAAGTCATTTCAATATGTCATACGGAATTATAGTATTTTAGTTACTTGTTGAAAAATTATCCACCTAAAGATTATAAATGCCACCTTGTTTTGTATTCACAATTTACAGGGATGCAGAAGTGGTGAAATCCTTATTCCGAAAGTATAAACCGACCATGGTCCTGCATTTGGCTGCGAAGGTTGGAGGACTCTATGCGAATATGGCAAACAATTTGGATTTTTTTGTACGTGCATAACAATCGAAGTTGAACGATTGTTATTTCATATTCTTACTGTTGAGTTGACCATGTAAGTCATTTTTCTTGAAGAGCACTAAATAATTTACTCCATGCTTTTCCTGCAGAGAGACAATATGATGATCAATGACAATGTTCTTCATACCTCTTATGAGATGGGGGTAAAAAAGGTGGTATCTTGTTTGTCAACTTGTATATTTCCGGACAAAACTACGTATCCCATTGATGAGACTATGGTATGTTCCGCCTAATATAAAATTTATTCTATAAGCAATAATCCTAAAACGCGTTAAATTACATTGTGTATGTTATCAACTATCAACAGGTTCATAATGGTCCTCCACATGAGTCAAACTTCGGCTACTCGTACGCCAAAAGAATGATTGACATTCAAAACAGAGCGTACAACCAAAAGACAGAACTCGAACGGATCTTTACCTCGATCATTCCTTGCAATATTTTTGGTCCATGGGATAATTATGACTTGAAGGAGAGTCATGTCATACCTGGTCTAATTCACAAAATGTACCTGGCTGATAAGAAAGGAGATTCGTCATATACTATTATGGGATCTGGTACTCCACTGCGTCAGTTTATTTATTCGAGGGACTTGGCAAAACTTCTTATTCTAATCATGCGGGTATATCGGGATCCTGAACCCATCGTATTGTCAGGTGAGCTAATATCAAATGAGGCTTGCAGCTGAAATTAAATTTTTATCGTGTGAAAACTTGTATGGACCATGGGGCAACCGTTTACTTTACATTGTGATGGGAAAAAGTTCCTAATTTATTTAATTATAATCTCATGCACTTGATTTTTGCAGTTGATGAGAAAGATGAAGTCCCAATCAAAACAGTGTCGGAGATGATTGCAAGTAACTTTAAGAACATTAAAACTATTAACACTAATACGATGTACCCGGATGGGCAGTTCAAGAAGACTGCCAACAACGACAAGCTTCGCGATCTTGTACCTGAATTTAAATTTACTCCATTGGATGTGGCAGTGCGTGAGTCTGTAAATTGGTTTGTGGAAAATTATGATACTGGAAAAGTTCGTTTGGGATCAAATTAACTGTTAGTCAGACCAGACATACAACCACCGACAGGATCGAAGTATTCGGTTAGATCATAATACTTAATGTCCAGTAATTTATTTCTAAGTTCAACCTATCTTAATACAAGATAAATAAATTAAAGAACTTGCGCCAGCTGAACTCTTAAGGTAAATTTTGAAATGATCCTTAACTGATATCTGACCTTGACTCTTTGGTCAAGCACTCAATAGTAATCGTTTATTGCCATCGTTATGATCCTTATCAATCTATTTGTAATACAATTGGCTATTATAGTTCGCACACACTAACTCATATAAGACCATTAAATTCAGATTTAATGATTCTTTCTACACGCCTGTTTTGCTGCCCTGTGCTAAATGAGCGTTTCATTATGTCAGACAATTCTGGTTTACAGTCAAATTACCGACACTCCTGATTGCACAGTGAGCCGTGTGTGGGTATTTGTATTACAGCCTGAAAATAAGAAAAGCGCCTAAATTTTTCAGTATTAGTTTTGAGTATGTATTAGTTTTGTAGGAAGATGCACCTAATAACGCGGCATCCTGGTCCTGATCCTGATGCATTTTGACTTAAATATGTATTGACACATTAAATGTAAGATTACGCTTTGGCTTTCAAGGGTTTATTAAACTTTAAGTTAGGTACATTTTAAGCTTTAGCCTGGTTCCAAGTATCAAATTAAACTTCCACAGAGGCATCTGGCATGTTTCGCGGGGGTATCAAGTATCAATGATCAAATTACGATATTCAAGACATGCAAGGACTGTCGCATAATATATTTGTAATAGGTATGTATGAGCGCATACGCGATGCAATCATAAAATATTGACCCAAATTGCGACACTTCTCTGCATAGAGCTTCACTAAAGAGTATGCTGGCTGGTACTGGCATGGCTCGAAATTATATAAGCATCCTGTCCATTATCCAGTTTTTTTCGTGCTCTCAAGATCTAAAAAATGAAAGCGTACTGTTATTAGTTGGGGTTTGGGGTTCATATCGTAACTAAGAAAATAATTTCACTAACTTGAGCGTCAGTTCGCGTGTGGTTGTAACAGCCGCACACGCACGTTATGCTTTTAATTGTATGTCGCAAATCGCAAAAGAAGTTTTAAAAGAAATAATCATTTAGAATAGGAATAGGAGCCGTAGGACAACAAACAATGGGAATCAATATACATAAATACATGATTATTTCGGATATTGCGACGACGGCATTTACAAGTTACAAGTGGAGTATAATTCTCTTTATTCCATAGACCACGATGGCGTGGTCATTAAACTTCGGATGGTTAACACAAGTGGCCGGATGTGATTAATCATTTTATATGCATCCGTCTAATAACTTTGCCTAGGTTAGCGTTAACAGCTCCAAAGTCTAATAGGTATTTATTTCTCCAGGGTCAATAGGAGTGTGGCTAGCCGAACCTATAGAATTGAATTCATTCAGCTGAATAAGAAAAAAAGACTATGCCCCGACGACCTTACGGGCAATGCTGATTTAATTCTGGACTGGACTTTGGCCGGAGTTAATCTAATCTAAATTTATATTTATGTATGCTAGACTTAAGGATACACAATACAATACACAACACATGACCACACGGCACGGCACGAACTAGCATTTATTTTTTTTATAGCAATAACGCTATGCTACGCCGCCTTTGCCTGTCAAACTCCTTCTGCACTGGAAACAAGTTTTTCATAATGAACTTTGTACATTGAAACTTATTTCTTTGTGATATCTATCTACTACTTCTATGAAACAAGTCCAATATTCTCTAGTTTGGGTTTAGTTATCATTCCAGAACAACGGTTCGTCTAGTACAAACAGTTATTTCTATTTAAATTTTGCTTTGACGGCGTCTTCACGCAAATTTTTTGGCAATACCCGAAATGACGCGTCTTATCGGTTTACCCGGTAAACTATTGAGGCTTCACCAAGCTGGAAAGACTTCTTATAGTGTTTTAAACAAGTGGAGATCATTGTCCACTGGCGTACCTCAACCTAAACATGGCTCGGAACTTGACAATGAAGAGTTGTGGATTAAATCCCCATTTCCCGATATTCACTGTCCAGTTGGAGTGACCGTGCCAGAGTATCTCAGGTCAACGTTGGGCCCATGGGAAACTGCCACGGCTTACGTTAGAATAAATTAAAATTCCGCGAATGCTGATATACTGAAAATGTGATTTCCATTAACTTATTATTTATTTGCAGGAATGTGCGTTTTCCGGTCGCAAATACAACTACAACCAAGTATTTTCTATGAGCCGATCCTTTGGAGCAGCGCTTATCCAGGCCGGTTTACGACGAGGAGACTGTGTTGCTCTTGTGCTGCAAAATGTTCCTGAATTTGCTTCCGTCATGTTTGGTACATGGGAAGCCGGTCTGATTTGCAGTCCTGTCAATCCTAATTACACGCCTGGTAAGCTTAACAATAATATATTTTTACCAAATTGCATCAAACCTGAGACTATAAGTTATTTTTGTTTTAGATGAAATCCTGCGACAACTGAAGGCCTGCAAAGCCAAAATTGCTGTGACCACGCCACAATTCATAGCGTCTATTAGATCTGCACAGAATTCAGGAGAATGCCCTGATTTAAAATCCATTGTGGTCATTGGAGAAACCCATGATGGTTGTCACACATTTTCCGAAATGGTTAAAGTTGATCCTAATCATGTAAGGTTCCCAACTAAAGATGAGATTAATACTGTGGAAGACACTTCGTTGCTGCCTTATTCCAGTGGAACAACTGGCTTGCCTAAAGGTACTGAAATACGAATAGTCACAATGATGCGCCTAACACAGCTCCTTGGTCTGTTTAATGTTTTTCATTTTTTTTAAAATTCATCCAGGTGTCTGCCTGACGCAGTACAATCTGCTGTCAAATTTGATTCAATGCGCAATCCCTGAACTTGCTCATCGGCCGAGATTGGATAAAAATAACAGTCAAGAAAGATATATTGGTAAGTCCGTTCCGTAACAAAATCACTAGTAATTAAACCTAAAGTATTAGATGCTAATCCTACAATTTAAATATTTCACAGCATTATTACCGTTTTTTCACGCCTACGGAATGGCTGTGTTCTTGAGTCAGGCTATCTACAACGGAGCTCATACACTTTGCATGCCGAAATTCGAAACGGCAGCATTTCTAGCTGCAGTTCGGCGACACAAGGTACTTTTCGAAGTATTTGTAATATTAATTGTTTTACAACAACACTAACGGTGTTTCTGATTTCTGCAGCCCACAACCCTGCATCTTGTGACACCTTTAATTTCTCACCTCGTCAATAGCTCAGATTACGGCAAAGAAGAGCTAGCTTCTGTAGAAATGATCTTAGCTGGAGCCGCTCCAATAGGAACTTCTATCGTGAACAGACTACTGGCAAAGGCGGAACAGTACATTATCTTTCGAGAAGGCTATGGAATGACTGAACTTTCACCCGTGAGTCATGTAGTTTCACCCCGGACGAAGAATAAGAAAATTGGCTCCTGCGGTCAAGGAGTGCCAAATACAATTAGCAAAATTGTCGATGTTTCTACGGGGAAAACGCTTGGGAGGAATGAACGCGGTGAAATCTGTGTGAAAGGACCTCAGGTAACAAAATATAAACCGATATTTTTATATGCAATCTTTGCCTATCATTGAAACGGCTCATTCATAGTGGCCTGTAATTATACTGCGCTCAAAAGTAGTTGAGAATTTCAACGTTAGCTATTGCTAAAATTATTATAAGCTCTATCTTAAATATCGCGTAGGTCATGAAAGGATACTACAACAACGAGGAAGCCACAAGAAATACTATCGACCCTGATGGCTGGCTGCATACTGGTGACATTGGATATTTCGATGATGAAGGCTTCTGCTACATTGTGGATCGACTCAAGGAATTGATCAAAGTCAAGGGATTTCAGGTAGTAATCAGGAGGATTAACAAATATCTGAAATGAAATCTAAACTGCAATCGAGTCTAATTTCTGATGTACCTACTCAGGTCGCTCCTTCTGAACTGGAAGACTTATTACGGAAACATGAGCTAATAGCAGACGTAGCCGTAATTGGTGTGCCTAATGAAGAATGGGGAGAAGTCCCACGAGCTTACATTGTTAGGAAAAATGATTCCTTCATTGAGGAAGACGTTAATTTGTATCTCAAGGACAAGGTGGCTGCGTTCAAGCAGCTCCGCGGAGGAATTGAATTCGTCAAGGAAGTACCGAAATCAGCAGCTGGCAAAATTTTACGGCGAGAGTTAAGCCAGAAATATAAAACCGAAAGGGGAATTCCACTGTAGCGATTGAATTGAAATGAGATTAACCTGACTGTTACAAAATTCAATAATACTTTTACACATTAATACATAATAAAATAAGTATTTTTGTGACGAATGTTTTAATGTCAATTTTAGATTAGCTCGTTATACGTGTTTTTATTTGCTCCGACTCAATTCAACAAAATATGAACACAACGTACCTAGATCCTATGTAGAAGTATTTAATTCCGGCAGTTCGAAGTTCGAGTAGCAGCAGAAATACCACATACTCCTATGTGCCATGGTCATGTATTTTTAAAATCATTCAAGTAATCAGGACATCGTCATTAATTCAGCTACTTTTCCGAATCTGGTTTTGCTTTTATAAAAGAACCAAGTGGAATCTTGCTCCAGAAATGAATTTGATCTGAAATAAATAAAATAAATGATTCAAGCTCAATTCTGACAGTGGGAATCTAAAAGTAAATACGCATTTGCAATTTGCAATTCCAACTAACTTTCCATATTATGGGCTGGTTTAAAATCTGTCGGGCTTGATTCTGACTCTGCTCCATGAGCCTGAAGAATGTCTTCCACAGTGACAAGCTTTGATACACGTTCACCTTTTCCACGAGAACTCGATTTTATTGAGCCGTCTTCGTTCATCCAAATAACTGCCAACTGATTGAGAAGCTCTACTCTTGCTCGACCAATTTTGGGCTCGACAAGATCCATCAACCTATAACAAATTAAATTAAATTAGCACATTGAATATTTATATTCACGCTGAAATTTTAGTTACATGCGTGTTTGAATTTGAACTAACCTGCTCCAAAATTCCTTCGTATGCGAATTCGGAGTATTCATCACAACTGGAAGAACTTTCCTGCTAAGCAAATGGGAGAAGTCGATGCCCTTATTTTGTATTTTGTCAAGTAGATGACACAACCAAAGTGCACTGAAAAATTGTGCATTATCCGAGGAATTGGAGTCCACATGGATTTCGGCTAGCTGAACACATAATGGAATTAGTTTCTTCTGTTTCTGGAATTGGTTTAAAAGTGGATCCCAAATATGCACGAGTATCGCCAAAGGATCATTTTGGAACAAAGTTGAAAACTCATTGTAAAATTCTGGCTGGGGAATCATTTCTTGTGCAAGGGCACACATTGTGAGGTACGGTGATGTGGCGAACAAGTTTAATATTCTAATCTTCAATTCTCCAGTTGCTTCTTTGGTAAGGATTTTATTTGGTTGATTGGTAAGGAGCTTTGTAATTCCTGAATCCGTTATTGTTTTACAACTACGGGAGTTGTAAATTCGACAGGCCATGTATGCTGAGATGATTTCACATGCAGAAGAATACAGTTCTTCGTCATCAACATATGTTTTAGGAGCTTCACCAGACAATATATTTGTTTCATTCTGTGACTCAGACGGAACCCAGTAATTTGCCTGAAAATTAAAATTCAAAATTTGAACCATTTCAAGTTTAAATTCAGTTCTGCATAGTCTAACTAGTGCAGACTTACCCTAAGCCAAGATTTAATAAACGCAGCTGCAAGACGAAGGATTTCCAAGGAAGGCAAAGAAATTCCATGAGAAGCTTCATGCCGCAAATTAACTATCCATTCTGGAACACTAACATGCGATGCAAGTTTGACCATTGGCATCCCAGATCCACCCATTTCCTTTGTAGCTAAATGGCTGACATGATTCAAGTACCTGTGAAAAAAAGTAAATGAGGGTTAATTAGTTGCCTACATTTGAAATTTGAATATGGCAATTTGTTTGATGAAATTATATGGCATCCGTCTGAATACCTAATAACAGCCAGTGAGTACAAAGACCTGGCTTGCTCCTCGGAAATCGGTTCATTTGAAGGATCGTCATAAGCTAAAGCTTGAAATAAATATAAAGTTGCCTCGACTCCTACTGGTAAAGCTGAAACCCTTTCACGCCATATTTGAATCTCTTGAACCACTGATTTAAAATCTTCGGCAGCATAGCAAGCCGCAACTCTATCCCAGTCCGCCCTGCAATGTAACAACAATAAAACAGTGTTTAAAAAACACAAAGCTACCTCCGTGAACTCGCCCTCTAAACTATAAAATAAAATAATAAAATTCTCACATCAGGGGGGGGGAAACGCATACCCTACGGGACGTAGATTAGGTTTTTAACCTAATCTCTACAGACCAGCTGGTCTGCAGCCCGTCCACTACGGTAAAAACAATAGTTAAAAGCAAACAATCCCAAAACAATAGTACCAAAAATAAAAATACCAACGTAAATAAATGTTTGTGACAATAGCTGTATATTTAATTCGTTTAAAACAATAGAGAGCCTGAACGAATGCAGATTTAAATTTTACTGTGCTGTTACATTTAATTGCTTCATCTAATTACCTCGATGCCCAAGGCACAACTCGGTACAGCTGATGAAGTGATTTTGGGTGATTTCTCGAAATGCTAAGCCCTTGACCCGAATTACGCCCACCAGGATTTTCCTCTCTGTTGTCATCATTCTTCGGTTTCTTCGGCGTATTGCCATTCTGAATAGAGCTATGCCGTTTCTTTTTCCGGGAAATCGGGGAATCCGCCATTACTAGAGATTTTTGTTTCAAAGAAATATATTGAAATTAACTGAAAATTTAGTTAGATTTGAGATACTTTTCTGAAAATTCGAGCACGTTGACAAGCCGGAGTTCGGTATTCCCGGGAAAACGCTAAGTTTCTCATTGCCCCAAAAGATCAATGACGTCCTGCGTACTGCGAAACTAATTTCAACATACCGCATTTTCAAAGCCTAAGAAGCCAGTTAATTTAGCTTGTTTTACCTGAACTGTTGCACGCTATGTAAATGAACGGGAAGTCTCCACAAACAAGAATGATAAGCTCAATCAATTCGAGGAAACAACAGAACAGAAGGCCGTAAATAGAGAGAGAAAGACAGCCCAGCAGCAAGGAAAAACGGAATTACGTTCAGGAAATTGTCAGCTGTTAATCGGCGATTTCTAAATTGTTCAACATTCATACTCGATTGTCAGCATTTTGTCTAGGTCATTCATTATCTGGATGTGGATCTACAGGATCGGATTTAATAGTTATCGGAGAAGAAACGCCCGTTGTACTTTTTGATTAACGTCAAACAGGGTAAGGGTAAGGGTAAGGGTACGCTTTTTATTCTTATTAAGGCTATGAATTATGCCTCTTTAATCCATTTAATATTTAATACAACATAAAATAATATATTGAGGTAGCTGCCTGACCTCACGTATAGCATGGATGTATTAACTTCAGTGCCGTGGCATTATTTGTTATTTAGAGTTTATGGTTGACTTTAATTTACAATTTGCAATTTAAGGAGCTTCAAGCTAATAGATATAAACTGTTCGTAATGATGATGAAATGAAGGCGGTATTTTATTAGATATTTCGTACTGATAATAATGTCTTGTGTCTTATGTTTCCAGGGCCTTTCAAGAAAAGAATAATTGACATTTGACATTCTGTTGGAGTTCAGTACATCAACATGGCTTATCAACTGTACCGTAACACGACATTGGGTCACACACTTCAAGAGAGTTTGGACGAGCTTCTGGCGTACAGTCAAGTGACTCCTTCACTGGCCCAGAAGATTTTGGTTCAATTTGATCGCTCGATCAATACTGCCCTCTCCAGTCGTGTCAAGTCTAGGCTCACATTCAAGGCAGGAAAACTTCACACCTACCGATTTTGTGACAATGTTTGGACTTTTCTGCTCAATGATGTGGAGTTCAGAGAAGTACATGAAGTTGCTAAAGTTGACAAGGTCAAGATCGTTGCCTGTGATGGCAAGGGAGTGGCAGGGATTCAACTTCTAGACTGAATGAGTAAGATTTAATTTTAGTTAATCCGCAGCCTTATTATATTACATATATATTACCGTGCGAGGGTCAGTACAGTACTACTAGAAAATAGTTCTGCTTCTTGACATTAATGTTATTCGCCATCTACTGTTACAGTGCGAGTGCGTATTTGTTTGTTTCTAATTAGTTTGGTTGGATTGTCGTCATCCTACACTTAACGGTATTAATGCCATCAGTTGTACTTATTTTTATGAAGTATAGTATATATCAATATTTAAATCTTAAATTCAATGTATTGTATACTCCATTTAATTATAAATATCTAAGAAAAATTCTCTATTCCATATTGTACCGATGTGGTCCAGTCCGATCCGAATACAAAAGAAATAAAATGAATAGTTTACATGGAATCGTAACCAAAGTGTCGTTATTTATTTAAACTTTTAATTGATCTTAAGCATTGCTTAAGCATTGGCATTTTGTCATGTACGTAGTATAATTGTTTTTATTCATGAATCCTCTGCCCGTTAATTTTCAATGCATAATTGGTGGTTTGGTGGGTACAGCACAGCAGCGGTAAGTTATAGAAATTTTGCACAGCCGGCATGAAATAGGATTTAAATTAATTTTGTTGATTGCTAATTTTAACTAGGGTCGGTACTTATTACCTAAACAATACTGCGATGCACTCTAAGATTTTAACTTCATGGTGTCTGATAGGGTCGTGTGGGAGCCGAATTTTAACACATAGGGATAGGGAGCACATTGGTCAGAAACGTTTCTATTATTGTATTGTATGCAAGTAGGTAACTAGGGTAAGGTAGGTAATTAGAATTAAAAATTCAGGCTACATATTGCAGGAAAATGTCCGTCCATTTGATTTTTGATTTTAAATATAGATTTCCCAAAAACGATTTACTGCACTTGCGCACGACTCGGCGCGTCGCCACATTTCAGCTTCGTGTCTTCAAAATTACGCATCTCGCATCCATATATGCTCGCATCCCACCCACACGCACATGCGCATAAGCTCGCATCACGTGCGTTGAGGCCTCAACACAAAACACAACAGACTTGGCTGGGTTGAACGCGAAGGCTGAAAAGGAGGCCCTTTTTTTGCCGCTTGCAAAAAAACACGTGCATTCATTGAGTATTCATATTCATTCGTCGTCGAGTCGTCCAGCAAACTGCTAACCTCGAGGTCAAATTTTGGATCTCGGTGACTTATCGCCGTGGACTGGACAATTCATTCTTTACCCTTGCACGCCTCTGTCAACGAGAAGACACCAGACGCGAACGGTGCACCGTGGACATACATACTTTATGTAAGTACTCTAATCTTTTTTTAAACCGAAAAACATCAACAACGAACACATTACATCTGCCATCTGCGCTGCGCTGCGTTTTGATTAAGGCTGTCATGCACGGTTTGAATTGAACACTGTTGGCGCCTTTTAAGTTTTATGGTGTTCTGTCAGGAAAACCTGGCAAAAAACTCCAAA
>VNWX01002676.1:0-11611 GCA_009869905.1 Ceratophysella communis | reverse complement strand
ATACTGCACCAAAAATGTATTCCGGGTAGCATGCTAGAGTAGGTTTTCCCTGGAACTTAATTAGGTGCCCATGGAACTTAATTTGGTACCCCACGTGGGTAGGGAACTTAATTAGGTTCCCTAAAGTCACGTGAGTAACGAAATTAGGTTCCTTGGGTACTTTTTTACGTCGAACTTAATTAAGTTCCCCAGCGACACGATTACGTCGCTTTCCTGGGACTGCCGGTTAATTCTCTCACTCATCCGTATTACGTTTAAGAAAATATTTATACGATGTCAAACCAGTTTTGTTCAATTTCTCTCTTGTTGTGCAAACAGGCGAATCCTGACAGATGCTCGAAATCAATGATTAAATACGGGATTACTGATTTGCCAACCGTGGTTTTGATCAGATGTGGAGAAGTCTTGGGAGTTGTTAAGGTAAGGAATTAATCATTATCCTGCAATTCGGGATTGGGCTCCTAAACTATTTTTTTATTTGAACCCAATTTTACAATTATTGCGAATTTATGTGCGCACCTTCAAAAGCAAAACTCACACATGAATGATTTATTTAATGTCGACGTCGATAGGGTGCTTTCCCGTCCGAATGGGAAAAATTGATTAGACAGCACCTGACGGAAGAAGATCTACTTGGGATGGAAAAAGAAGGCACCTGGGAGGGTCCTGGCGGCAGGTGGGATTTGCATAACTACATCGAGTTTAACCATAGTAGTTTTTCAAACGTGGAAGAACCGTTAGAGCCGGAGAAGTTCTTTGCTCGCGAGGCAAAGGCTGTTTCTGATGTAGATGAAGAAATTATTATGGACATAAGGTTCAACCAGTCTGTCATGGTAAAATACATAGCATACATAGACGTATCTTGAGCGTTGCGACGCTATCAGATCATTGTGATCGTTTCATTGAGTTTCATTGAGGTTAAATAACGTTGTTTTCAGCAGCTACTTTAAAAACTGCTTTGAAAGATTAATATAAAACACTTAATGTGACCTTGTGTTGTGTAATAAACAACATGTCCTTTTTTTGAGCTCATAAGTTATCTTCTCTAATCCAACCGGAATTAGAATCATTGAAACTCATTTACAATGAATTGTTTAATTTATTAGGGAAAAAGTTTTGAAACAGTGGGTAAGAAATATGCATTCTTTTAACACTTTTGACTCTCTTTACAGATTGAATCATTGAAAATCAAGGCTCCTGCTGAAAATGGCCCATCGCAAGTTCAGGTTTTTCTTAATCCGGTGAAATACTTAGACTTCGACGACGTGGCGAAAGGAACACCAGTTCAGAAGATTAAGTAAAACAGATAAGACTTTTGAATGCCTCATATAAAAATGTACACTTGCTCACATATTTCTTTTCTCCCTTAGCTTGACTGCCAGTGATCTGGAGGGCAAAACAGCAATACCACTAAAGTCGTCTCGCTTTAAGTACGTTGGGCGTGTGGTACTCTACTTTCCAGGAAATTTGGGTGGACAGGACAAAACAACAATTGACTATATCAGTTTCTTCGGAATACCTAGCAACCGATTGCTTGGAGTGAATGGAGTCAAGAGCCAGATTGTGTATCTCGAGTAATTGCTTAGTAGGTACTTTTGTCATAAAAATCTATCTCACGCTTAATACATTCAGATGATATCTCGATAGATAATATCCAACTACAAATACTGTAGAGACAAAAATCTATGTTTGCTCGTACGTTTAAATTCCGAATTTAAGAGTTTCGCAATTATGAGGATGAAGATCAACTATTGTTTTATTAAATAAATTTTAGCACCCAATTCTTACTCTAGAATACAATAAATCATTTATTTGCCTGTACCTCAATTAATCTCTTACCTGATTTTCTATGTGAAACTTTTTACGGATCTCTTTACCTCAATAATGTAATATGTACTAGTTATATGTATACTCTTAATAATTGGTGTGAAAAACAGCCTTAAAACTGGATAATGAGGTTATCAATGTTGTTTGAAAGCAAGTGAAAATCATGAAAATAAATATCACGTGTTTATATAATGCCAAAATTTTATTTTTAGATCTGCACATGTTTTTCTCAGTGCGCATATATATGTCCGACTAAACGGACAAACAGAAACATTTGGTCCACGATACGAGGTTGAATTTTAAACGGATCTGTCATCTCTGTTTGAATACTTTAAGCAGTTTAGTTGATTTGATACTGATACATCAATTAATGATAAAAGTGGAAACTCATAGTAAAATATTTGAGGTTCCGTTTCCGTTCCGTTCTTATTCCATCTTGAGACAGAAGCGAGACATCCACCACGCAAGCATGTAAATCTCGAACACATACATGGTTTAATCAGTTCATAAATTCCAGTTGTAAGTACATTCCATGTTAAACCTGGAATTTGTTTTACACAGTTTTATTCCTTGCTCATCAATTACGATTAGAAGTGAAACACACCCCCCGCTAGTTTGATAACATTTTGCGTAAATCATTTGGAAATTATAAATTTGAACCTGGGCCCGATTATTAGTGGCTTGATCTTGAGTTCAGTGCAGTGGTACAAATACAAAATACAAATATGTAGGAGCATAAAGCACGTGCACGGTATAGGAATCCTATATCGTGGCACGTGTATCGTGTAGCACGTGGCCTTGAAGTGAAAAGCCGTTTTCTACCCCTCCTCCCTCTCTCCTCCCTCCGTCCAAATACCTGTACCTACTGAAACCATGTGCCGGCATTCCACATTCCGTTCCAAGAAGATCTTGCACCATCGATGTATTCCATCCACACCATAAAACCTTAGATATTTTGCTACGGACAACGGAGTCAAAATCTGAGATTAGGTTCATTATTAATTCAAAAGCTTTTCCTTTTCATGTTGCTCAGCTGGTGGTGAACCCCAGCAGTGAGCACAGCTTCAGCAGCAGCGTTAACTTGCACTGGAGTCGTCAATCATACATAGGAGGAGCATTATCTCCAGCTGAGGCTGAGGTGACGCAAGGTCTCCAGGCAGATAAGCAGCCCACGACGACCTCGACATCATCATCCCTCAACCCCAAAAACTCTTGGAGTTCCTTATCTGCTTTCTGCTGCTGCTGATGTATTCAATATCTTAGGAGTCAGCGTCACCGTAAGGGGATAGGCCACGCATATCTAAGTCACCGTCACTCACCCAGTCCAGTGGTAGTAATTGAAACACACAAGACACACACAAGAAGGGTTGAAGTTCTGAAGAATTGGTATACCATTCATTCAGCAATTATTTTAGTACCAACCACCACGTAGTAAGTCATACGCCAACGCTTTTAAGCGTCGTATCAAAGGAAGCTGTCAAAGTTGTTGACTCTGGATTTGGCATACTGCGTTGTGCGTGAACTTGTGACCGGTCAACATTCCTGATAGTTGTCCAAGCAAAAGACGCAGTTTAAAATCCAAAGGTGAAAAGGATCAATACAACTGAAAAACGAAAGACCATTTTTGTTTTGATGCTTGGCTTTTGTCCGAGCTCACAGTTAGATGTCAGATTAGAAGACTATTTTCGGAGTATTCAAGGCTCAATTCGTGGTTCGTCAGAATTGAATATCGGGCTAGCTATTTCTCGTTCATGAAATGAAATATTTTCAGTCATAATTTTAAACAGCGATAATATTGGCTTGAACTGCCTGTTACTTATTCCTTAGACTGACTGATGAGTAATAGAAATTAAAATGTGTTTTGTGCTTACAGAGCGTCCTCCTTCCCTTCCTCACACTATATTTGCTGATCTCCTGGACAGTCAATTTCTTATTTACACTTCAATAGACTGATTAGAAAACATGGCAATCCACTCTGAGAAAGCTGCCGAGCAAACCGGGAAAGCAGCCATAATCGACTTCATCGGTGGAACTGCGGGTAAGAAACCTATGTATTATGCTTAGAATTAAATTCAGTCTACCTATTAATAAAGGGAATTTTGATTTTGAACTTATTGATGCGAACAGGTGGTGCTGCTTGCGTGTATACTGGGCAGCCACTGGATACAGTTAAGGTTAAGATGCAGACCTTCCCGAGCATTTACAATAAGGGAATGACACATTGTTTACTAGAAACTTATCGAAAAGACGGTTTGGCTCGGGGACTTTATGCTGGCACAGTGCCTGCGCTTTTGGCCAATGTTGCCGAGAACTCTGTGCTTTTCACAGCTCATGGAATGTGTCAGAAAGTCCTTGCCTCCAATTGCGGAAAAGTGAGTGCCTTATATCATTAAGACCTTCCTATATTCGTATTACTCATTATTATTTTAACTCTCTGTCCCTTTTTATACAGAGGGTCGAGGAATTGAATCCACTTTGCAGTGCCTCATCTGGATTCGTTGCAGGATTTTTCTCATCATTTGCATTGTGTCCAACTGAGCTTATCAAATGTCGACTTCAGGCCATGCGAGAAAGCAGTGCCGTTCCAGTCAATGGCGTTATCTCCAAACCGGTTCATGTGAGTCCAATATCTGTATAAGTAGCTATTTACCATTTGAGCGTTGTTAAGAAGAACCATGCTAAACACAGAACACGGACATGATTAGTTGGTATATATTTTATATGTGCTTCCAATCACAGATCGGTCCGTTTGGTCTGTGTCGCCAAATTATGATCCAAGAAGGACTTGCCGGTTTCTTTCATGGGCTCACCTCTACTTTTGCACGTGAGATGCCTGGGTATTTTTTTTTCTTCGGAGGATATGAAGTTTGTAAGCATTTATTGACTCTGCCTGGAGAAACCAAGGAGGACATTGGTAAGCTGTTCATGTAATACATATATTTAATACATAAAGAAGTCATAGTTTCAATTGTTTATGAATTGGAATTTTTTAATGATTTAATCGTAGGACCAATTCGGACGCTTATTTGTGGAGGTGTTGGAGGAGTCACACTTTGGACGTTGATATTTCCGGCAGACGTTGTCAAGTCAAGAATCCAGGTGAATAAGCTCAACATAAGTTTCCTGAATTGCTTACAAGACATTTTACGGAACGAAGGAATTCGGGCACTGTACAATGGACTCGGACCTACCGTTTTGAGAACTTTCCCTGCAACGGGAGCCTTATTCCTTGCTTACGAATACACGAAGAAGGCTCTCAATATCTTGTTCCCTTAGTTTAGTTCCTACTATGACTTACAGACGTGCCATGTCTACCATAGCCCATAGCATAATACAAAACAGAACTGTCTAAGCAACAAGTTGTTGGGCTGCACCGCTGCAACCTGTTGCATGTTGCCGTTGCGCTTACGAGTCCTTGATTGTAACTTCGAGGCTGAGGGAACGAGCAAAAACACCAGATATTTTTGTAGCCAAACTTTTATAGGTATGATATTTCTATATTCCGCGTGTTATATTTTCAATCTGCCAACTAAACTAGTCCCCAGGCAGCTGTACTTTTCTATTGCAACTTGACTAAGATAGATCTGTTCACTCCTCCTGAATATTATTATTAGAAGTTAGCCCTTTAGTAGTGCTCAAATTAAATATAGTATCTAGTATGAGTTAGAGATCTTAATAATTAATTTCGTATTGTACTACCCAGTTGATATTTGCCACGATGATATTCCATGTGAATCATATCAATGTATAAGTTCCTATTCAATCCCAATTCCCACTACAAACCAGTGAGAGTAATACCAATGCACCACGGTGTTCATTGTCAATCAGTACTTAACTTTTTAAAACACCAAAGTAAAGTTTGTGTCGAAACTAATTTAAAATCAGCATTGAATAGACGCGGAGGTGAGGAATGAGTAAGAATTTCTAAGGTGTGCTTGTTACCAAAAAGGAACTGGAGCTATCGAAAGTAAGATTTAAGTAGTTTATACGAGTTTTTTGACAACGTAGTTTAGAAGGTGACTAATCTTGTAGTGATTTATGAAACCAGCTATCAATTAATAACCAAATGAAACTCCATTAAGTGCAAATTTTTTAAATGAATGGTCTGATATTTTAAGTGCATAGTATATGATTTAGTACTCAAATTAAATATGAACGTGAATGTACGTAAAAGGCTGCGAATATTATATGTAGATATAACTTTATTTAAACTTTATTAAATAGCATTACTCCACCAGCACGACCAGAATAAGTCTCGGATAAAGCTCAACTTACTAATTGCTCTAGATAATATAAACGAGATTCTGGTATAACATTTACACTTTACAGGTTTGTTTACGCTACTGGTAGAAGTATATTCATTTTGAATTTCATATTATGAAGTTATACATAGTAAAATTCCGACATATATACATTCATTTCGGAATATTTGTATTCATTCCCTAATAATATGAATTTAACACGATTCACACCCAAGAAAAACCGAAATTATTTGATTAAGAATGAGGCAGTTGAACCTACCCACGAAATACAAGATCAAAGCTTCTGTTCAGGTACCTTACAAAGTAAGGTAAGACCCAATCAAAATATTTACGAGCAGTACATATTTGTAATTTTAAAAAGTAGTTGTTCTAACCGGGAGAAATGCAGTGATATTTAACAAAACAAGATTTCAAACATGTATAAAAACTATCCCTGTAGAAGACAAGAGACAACTGCGTAGCTTCAGCTTCACGTAAAGTTAGAACTTTGGGCTTTATATGGATACTACCGACTTTCACGAACTTCAACATTGCTCACAAAGGTTCAACACTGCTACATTGTGAAAAGAGGTGTTTGTGTCACATTAACACTCCATGACCTGTGGGTGAGGGTTGGACCCATCATACATTTCCTTGATACACACAATGCGTTTATAGTTAGGAAGGAATGAATACAATTATGGCGGAATCAATGCCCTTATACCATTACTCCAAACAACTCGTAACGCATGCATACTTTTAAAAGTATGTTCATGAGACATGAAGGAGTAACAGATAATTGTGAACAAGAATTATTCAACAGCGATAATGAATTCCATATACTACTTTCGATACATATATAATGGGAATCTAAGCCGAAACTGGAGCTTGAAAAAAGGAGCTTGGGTGATTCGGATGTGATAACGACAGGCTCAAATCTCGGTATCGGATGGTGAAACTGGCAGTCCTTCAACCGATGAGGCTGGAATTTCTATGACTGACTCTTCAAGTTTCTCGTCTAATTCATCAGCGAAGTCTCCTTCCTCATCTAGGACAGTTACCAAATAAATTAGCAACAGCAATAAGCAAAGCCTACCAATTATAAACAAGATCAGATTATGGAGTAATCGTGATCTTGATCTTGAAGCAGCTAACCTGTTATGTCACCACCGTCATCCCTCGCTTCTAATGCTACGACAGTTGCACAATTCAGGATGCATGTTCCAGTAATCGGGTATTCTTGCTGGAGCAGTAATTCCAGTTCGCCGAAAGCGTGGTCGCCAATTTCACACTTAAGCAAGGCCCCATACTCACATGTGTGGATGGACGAGTCTACCACCTCCAGGCCCTTCGAATTTGCTCCTGGTTGCACTTGCAGACCATACTTGCTCAGGCTTATTCCACATTCCCTCAACACACCGGTTCCGTTTATATCACAGATGATTCCATTCGTGAAGCGTCGAATATCTACGTTTACCGCATTGAGATTCCCATCATGCATCACGTGGACACCGACCGTTCGATTCCTACAGTTGAGTTAGTAAAAGTTTAAGTCCCCTTTCATTTAATTATTAACTCAAGTGAAGACGTAAAACCTAAAGCTTACTCGTCTGGAACGCCACTGATGTCATAAAGGCCTTCTAAAATTATATTTTCCATTGCCGTAGATGCGAATGGTGATATCTGCATTAGTATGTTCGGTGAACGCCACTTTGTACCAACTAGGACCCCAAAAAAGTTGCGAGGTTTCGTGGGCTGGATCACTAAAGTCAGGTTTTTAAGCCAAAGCTTTCCTTCGAGGACCTTCAACCAGATGTCTCCCGCTCCACGTGGCTTAAGAACAGTGTTTTCAGCTCGACCGAGCCCTAATACACAGTAAATAAGACGTCAGTAAAATTTTCTCAAGCAGCATTTAACGTCAACTGGGGACAAATAAACAAAGAGTTACTTCTTGACATTCTTACCTACTATTTTACCCCCGCTTTCCAGGTTCCCAAGACCAGTGAGATGATAAGTGCCTTCTGGTATATATATGACAGTATTATTTGAACATCCTAATGCAGCACCTCCCAGGGACTTCACAATTCTATTAACGGGATAAAATTCCATTTATTGAATACATTAATACATATACACTATACACACATAATACAAATATAAATACACTAATCTTAAGTAAGAATCAGCTGGTTTACTGAGCACAAATGCAAACAACGATATATGTTTCAATTTCTATTTCAAACCTGAAGCTCCTAAACCTAAATTGGGATATGACAAAACAATTTTTTATCATATGAATATATTTTATCAAACCATACTTACCTGATATTAGAATCCGAAATATTCAGATCTGCCTTAATCAAGTCTAGAAATTTAGCCATATCTTTAGTGTTAAAAACACCGGAATTCGACACTAGGAGAACCTTCTCCTCAAATTTCTCCCCAAGGCTGATGCCATGAGTCTCAGCATACTGATGTCTGTACGCAAACTCTCTGAAAGAAATATAAGTTGAATGGTAATGAAGATCTGAAGTTCAACAGTGCAGCGATAAGAGCAGAAAATATCAAGGTCAAGACTAGCTAACTAACTAATCTTAAGTAAGAAGCACAAACCTCATTGCAGGCTGCTCGAATCTTTTCATAAGATTTTCTAAGCGTGTTTGCTCCATTCCGAGCGCCATGATATCCGCCTGATCTGCATCAAGACCCCTCTGCATGATCTCATACTGATCGGAGGAGTCTGAGTCCACGTTTGGATGGACTGGTAGATCGTCTTTTAAGGACAGTGAATCCAACCTGATTTGATTTTTCCGTAGATTTAAGACTATGTCCATTATTTCATTAGCCTGGTCCTCCGGAATTACTCCATCCATGAGGTCATCATACATTTTTAATCTCATTTTCAAGTTCCGAGAAATCCATTTCTTGGAGTTCTGAGTGTCACCTGGCATCTCCAGGAAGTTCTTAAAAATCCTGCAAGTGGATAATACGCCGAATCAAAACTGACTGACAACAATTTAGATTCAGGATTTGTGTTAAGCTGATCTACCCGCAGGCAGGCCTAAGAATTAAAATAAAACGGATGATCCTCATATATCCGAAACATTTAGCAATGTTCAAGCTCAAGTGCCTCTATTCGTTTGCTCAAACCGGTCAAATCAATTGAATATATTCAAACGTAAAATGCACACTTAATATAAGTACCTAAGTACAACCATGTACATATATAAACAGACCGAAGACGTACCAGAAAGATCGAAGAGAAGCTTTGGCTTGCTGCTTTAAGAAATCAATTCCCTGAGGTTGCTTATTACAAACATGCAACACTTGCAACGGGAATGAAAATTCTCCATAGTCGAACTCTGCAGAGTAACCATTGTTCTTCAGTTCTGGATCTTCTCCCTCGTTCTCATCTTCAGACAAGATTTCTCCAAATCCGTCTTTGGGAAATTCTACAAACGCGGTGAAGGTCTCAAAGTCTACATGTTCCACAATACATTTTCCCCGTGGTGATACTGCGACCCAGCCAGTGACATCGAGAAACTAAACGAATTTTAATAATAATGAGTACGTTGTATAAGAAATGTGAGCACTTCATTGTGTTAAGTAACAGGGTATTGTCGTTGTCTTTTCTAAATCTTACCTGCTGTAATTCTTCAGCCCATACTTCCCATGTTTTGGAATCCGGATAGTTCCTAATCGATATTCCAAAAACCTGCTCAATTTCTCGTCTCCTGAGTTCTCCCCAAGATGCTATGAACAACGAGAAAGAATGTTTGATTAGTCTTCCAATGAAATACTTTACATAGGTAAAAGGTAAACCATCATGCTTTGCTCACGTATCCTGCCTATAGTTCAATCTAACTAAAGCAGCAATGCGACGAACCAACCCGAACTTTTAAGTTTTGCCTGGTAACTACTTTGTAATAGAAAGTCTTACCGGTCTTACTGCCCGGAGATCCACCTTCAATATCGCTATCCTCACCATCCGAATCGGTATAACCTGTAATTAAGGCCAAAAGTGTTTTTTTAACTATGAAATGACATTCTTCAGCACCAGTTGGAGATTGAGAAAAAAGAGCTCTCGTCAATCACGGTCTCCGCTTTTTTAACAGCGTAGTTCAGAATTAAATCAAAACTACAAACACAAATGCTTACTAGGAGACAATTCTTCATTTATTTCCTCTTCAGAGCTCACACCATCATCCTCGTCATTATCTACGTCTAAACATTCTGTTGCCACCGATCCAATGTTTACTGGGCTCTCCAGCTCTGCCAAGTTGACTTCTTCATTCTCAAGAACTGTCTGATCTTCATCAAATGAAGTTGAAATATCTTCATTAGCTGCAACGTCCAGTTCTAAATCGAGTGGAGCTTCCGATTCGGGTTGATCACCTGTGATAACAAAAATTAGTATGTGAGTGCGTAAAACATACAAGTCCTGTGTCGGATACGGAATGCACAAAATATTTAAAATTATTGGTTATTACTGACTTACCAAAACATCCCTTCTTCGGAGCCGGGGGATCCGATTCTGAAGCTGAGGACGATCCTTCTTCATCTATGTTTCCCTTGCTCTCATCAGCAGTTAAGTCGGGGTCCACTGTAGGCTTATCTTTAGTGTCCTTTGTATCACTCATTCTTGATCGGTACTGCAAGTAGTGAAGTGAACTGAAATAATGTAGAGTATTCGATTGTTGATTGTAGGGCTGGTCCACGAAAATTCAATTAAACAATCGGTGTCGACAGTTCAACAACAGCCAACAGCTGAAGTTGGAAATTCGAAACAGGATTTCCGTCTTTCTTAAGAACCAAACTGAATTAAACTGCAAATTAAAAATGACATGCAATAACGATTAATAATAAATCATTTCAATCTGGCTTGTGCCTTGTCGCTGCCGACTATGGACAATGGACGGACAACTACTGCTCCCTGATCTACATAGCTCTAGGTTTGTGGTTATTGGTAAATTAATTGGATGATTCATGTTGATGGTGCATGAATTACCTTCAAAAGAGAAGATTGATGAGGGTTAGGCAATACAAAATAATGCAAACACACGGCTATTCTCCGACTACTAAACGATGAAACAAACGAGCAACAGTAGACGGTGACAAGCAACAAGTGACAAGTTACAGGTACTGACAACTGGCACTGGCACTGCCCGACTTAGATGAGTTTTGAATTGACCTATAAATGATGACAAAAAGACAAGAGAAGACCGACGACGTTAGATTATAGCTTTGCTGCCTCGATCAGGTCGTTGCTCTAGCAGCAGCGGCTCGGCTGACGAGACGACGACGCGACGGCCATTCATTCATTCATGCCGTTCTTTCTCTCGGCCGTCTGCTTTGCCTCCAACACTTGAACTGCAGAGATTTATGATTCAGCCAATGAGCGTAGCCAATACAAACCACTACTACACCCACCACGCTGCCATGCCGCTACACATGCACATGCACTAATCTAACTAATGATGCATGCGTTCAGGCGCGTGGCCAGGATAGGGTTTTTGGGGTTCAACCCCCCACCCCCCCCCCCC